>NDXB01015282.1:181138-192487 GCA_002631895.1 Agapornis roseicollis | reverse complement strand
AAAAAAAAAAAAAAAAAAAAAGAAAAACAAAACAAAACAACAAAACACCAAAAGTGCATGGCCATGCAGTTCTTCAGCTTTAACAACTGGATCGTCTATGATAATAATGGTTGGATCTCTCCCCTTATAAGTCCACCAGGTGTGCACCTGCCAGGTTAGTTATTTCAGAGTGCTGAGATTTGAAAACACTCCACCATCTGCAGCATAAATTTAAAAGTACAGTAAGGCATACTGGTACCTCATATATTTTCTCTCTCTCTCTACTCATCATTTATTTTCACAGCTGTTCTCAACCCACTGCCAAGCAAAGACCTCTTCAGTTTCTTTTCTATCATATTGAGGCTTAGTCAGTATCTTAACAAAGAATAGGTGAAGCAATGCACAGAAAATACAAACTCTCTTTTCCTTTAACCCTTTTTTGAATTGCCACAAGTAAACCTTTTAGAAGGCTCTGAAATGTTAGCTTTGTCCTCATCTTTTCTCAGCAATAGGCTATTAAATCTTGTTCTTACAGTTCTTCAAGTCTAATTTTGCAGATCCAAGGAATTCTAGCAAGAAATTATAAGCAGACTTCAGGTACTCATGCCAGTGTGTTAGGAGTTATCTGAAACAGACACAACACTTCTGAGGTTTGTTGGTCACTAATCTTGTATATATGTGGGGAGGTAAAAACATGCACATTTTGTTCTTATCTCTGGTCAACCAGCTTGCACAAAAGTTGTAACAGACCTTGCTTTGAGGTGAAGTCAATATTATGGTGAACGTGAAACCAATTAAATCCCTTCTCTGAACCAAGGCCAGGGCTGGACACACTATGAATTCTTGTCTCTACAGATCCTGATTTACCATATATTTGAAAGTTCCTTGCTGATTTTCTGGTTAGTGTCCAGGAGAGTCAAGTGAGACTGAAGCTACACTTTTATTAGTAGTGGCAAAGTGACTGCTAAATATTTCAAACTTCTTTGCTATCTTCTGAGATCTTGGTTATGCTGGTTTACTGCCTCTAGTCTTGGAAGCTAAGTTGTCTTGGACCTATCAAAAAATAGGTGAGACATTAGACACATGCAAAGGAATCATGGAAAACACTTGATCACAGCAGTCTGATGAGCTGAAAGGCAGGATTCATCCCCGTCACCTTGATGAAGGAGCAGTGGGGGAAATGGGCAACAATGAGGTGTTATCCTGCTGAGCGGGACATGGGTCTGGCATGACACAGGATCTTCCTGTTTCCTGAACATTCTTGGTTGGACAATTACCTCTAACTGCTGTAACTCAGCCCAGGGAAGGGGATGGTCTCGTGTAGGTAACACTATGCCTTTTCTTCCTCTTGTTATATAGATATAGAAGAATCTCTTTTTTTGATTTCTTCATATCCTTACTTCAGAAAGCATTTTGGCTCCCTCATTGCTCTTGACTCACTTGGGCCTTTCATTGCTTATTCAAATTAGTACCCTTAACATTTTCAGGTTTAACTTTCACATGTGTTTGGAAAGTACAAATATACACTTATAGTGTGAGCTATTTTCTCTCTATCTAAACCTACTCAGGGGCAAGCTGAGAATATAAACGTATGTCTGAGAGATGTCTTGCAAATGATAATTTCTGACACTGCTAATGAAGTAATCTGTAATAGTTCAGGTATGCAAGTATTTGTCCAATCACTGCCAGGTTCTCAGTTAAATTTGGGTGCTATCCTAGCTGAGAGCTTCATGCTCTTATGAGCTGAATATGATATACATAGTGTCTGTTCGTTTACACAGTACAGCATGAAGAAAATCAAATAATGAGAACATAGAGACATTGAAACATCTAGATACTTAGACTTTCATTTACAATCCTCCATGTTAAAATGGATATATGCCCACATATGTATGTATACTGGGAAATAAAACATCAAATAACAAATTTTAATAGCTCAAAATTCAGGTAAGACAAATGAACTAAAATAGATTGCAAGACAATTGCCTGAGTTCAGTGAACTGCCTCCTGGACTTTGGGCAAAAGTACCCTGATCATTCTGAGGAATATTTATATGGAGAAAAGGTGGATGAGGGAGGCTGAACTTC
Source organism: Agapornis roseicollis (assembly GCA_002631895.1). Taxonomy (NCBI): domain Eukaryota; kingdom Metazoa; phylum Chordata; class Aves; order Psittaciformes; family Psittacidae; genus Agapornis; species Agapornis roseicollis. The sequence goes on along the minus strand of NDXB01015282.1, from coordinate 190,421 downwards.
CCACTCCAACCATTCGCATGATGTGGTGGCACCTTTTGTAATCAGGTAAGTAGGGGCTGGCAGTGTGCCTGTGTGGTCTCCCCCATGTCCAGTTGTCTCCATGTCAGGTGCTGGTTCCTTGCCATACTAAGCAGTTTCTGTGTCTGGTGGATCCCACTTGAATTCTATTATGTTGAAGCCTTTGGAATGCTGAATTTTCAAAACAATTTTTTAATCACTCTTTATCAGGTAGGATTAGGTATATCATTGTTATCAACATGTCACATAGACAATAATTGTAAATATCATAGCAAATGAGACCTTTGAGACAAATTATTCTGTCTCTCAGGTTCCTCTGTCAAACCAATTCTTTAGCATGAGTACCATGCACACTGCACAAATTATTTTGTGTTCCTGAGGTTTGTTACTCAGAATCATCTTGTTATGCCCAGAAAGTTGTGGCTAGCTTGCATTTCTGACTCTTCATTGCTTTGTAGTTTTTTTCTTATGGGAGGATCCTATGGACAAGGAAGTTAGTCTGAAGGAAGGTAGCATTTGATGTAAATGATGCAGAAATAGGATCTTTAGGATCCACTAGGCATGGAGAGAACTCAAATCTGAAGTAAGCTACCAAGCTGTTATACTATAGTACATTAAGTCCATCAACAGGCTAATGTAACTGTGAGCTCCACAGAGTGTGTGGGCAGTCTGACTTGTCCAGCTGGTGAAAGCTGTCTTTCCATTTGGTGCAGAAACATCAGGGATACTTTTTTTTTGGTGTTATCTTGAGGATGGGCTCATAGGCTTATAGATGATGAGCAGAAAAGTGTAGGAGCTCAGTTAAGCCTTTCTTATGGTGGTACCAGTAGTGTTTAGAGGGTAAAGGACACACCTTTCCACCTGTAACACTGAAGTTTTTGTATCTTGATGGATCAAACCAGGACAGCGTTCTCTGGCTGTACAAGCCATGCACCACCCAGGGCCAGATGTGCTCATTATTAACCTAGTAGGAATAAATGGAAGACAGATAAGAGAGCCTGTGATAATATTTGTTGTTCTTGTGAATACTATTGAAGTGTCTTTATATTAATTTGTTTCAGCTTGGTGCCTAATCTTGCCAAGCACATTTTTAGCATGTGATTATGTGCCATCACTAGGAGTAAACTGAAACAAACAGAATCTGAGTGTGCTCAGTGTCTGTGAAAGCTGGACTACTTATTAACATGGGGTTTCAAGTCAGTAGCATTTGAAAATTATGCTTGGCCTCCCTTCCCTTCTCTTCCCTTCCCTTCCCTTCCCTTCCCTTCCCTTCCCTTCCCTTCCCTTCCCTTCCCTTCCCTTCCCTTCCTTTTGTGATTGTTTTGGAAATGATAACATTACAATATGCAGATAGACTGTAATATGTCATACCTGAGCCATGGTAATGTAATAACCGAATTCTCACCTTTATAACCTACAGAACTGGAGCGGTCAGAAAGAAAGTAAGTATTCGGACTGACAAATGTTTCACTGAATAGAATAGACTTCTGACAATCTAAAACTGTCATTGCAAAACTACTTCAAGGTCTTTTACTAACAGAGGCAACTGATTAAAATTACTTGAATGGTACACTTTCTGCTCTTGTGTTTCTGGTCATAATTATGTTCTCTCCTGTCAAGAGTCGACTCCATTTTACTGTCCTTGGTTAGCTCACCATTCATAGTCAGACAGTACCCATTAACAGATTAACACAGCAGAAAATACCAAATGGGAACAATGGTGGCTGAGCCAAATACTTTTAAAAAGAAACACCAGTCTTCCTGTGTTCTGTTCTACCTGACAAATAGCACTTTGCTAAGCTGTGGAGTTGGAGAAAACCATGGAGAGCAATGTATGAAAGAAGAAGGTGGTAGTGATGCTGTTGGTGTCACTCTTCTTTCTGAGTCAGATCTGAACTTATGCCCCAGCCTTGTGTTGGGTAGTATGGTGCTGCTGAGATTGCTATGTTTCAGCTGAGATATCAAATGAAGGTCTTGACCTTGTTCTCATTAGAGATCCCTGGGTACTTGTTCTCATTAAAGATCTCCTGGCACTTTTCAAAAGGAAAAGAGTGTTAGCCCTAGTGTCTTGGCCAAATTCCAGCTTGGGTAATTATGTTCTGCCTACCTAAATTCCCTTGGCTGTTTCAATTCAGTGTTAATTTTAATTTCATTCCTAAACCTGTGAGTAGTATTATCATATGTTAGGAGACAACTGCCTCTGGCACCCTAGATTTTTTTATTTTTTTATTTAGAAGATCTGATATTTTTATATAACATTAATAATTTTTTAAGTCCACAAAGTACTTGCAGTCTTATGATTTAGTGAAACATCATCTTAGAATATAATCTAAATGCTTCATGTCTTGCAATGATAAGTTTCAGAAAGTATTTCTATTAAGTACTTTTTCAGATGGATAGTTTGAATGTACCATTTACATAATTTATTTTAGTTGATACTTTTTTAGTCATGTGATTCAATGTGTATCGAATATCAACACCCACAGAATATAGGAAGATCTGTTTAGCTGAGAAACTCTTTTTTATGAACATGAAGAGATAGAACATGGAACATGGGAGAGGAGAGAAGGTTGCTTTAAATAGCACAAAGTGCGCTTTAAATGGCATGTTTACAAAAAAACATTCTATGGAAAGAACATGAACTCATCAAATACAGAAGATGTTAGTACAGTCTTACAATCTTAATGGAAAATTCTCAGTAGTGGTAAAGAAGGAGACGAGAACCCAATAAACAAATGCAAAAGGTGAAAATCCTCTTTGAAGCTCCAGCTTTCTAATGTGTCAGAGATAAACCCAAGCCAGCCTATTACTAAATTACCAAGTGTATTCTCTCAAATGCATGTCTCATAAGGTTAGAAAATGCAGTTGGTTTGGCACAGCTTCTCACAGAAGAAATAACGCACATTTGAAAGGTCAACTTAACTCAGTGATCCATCTTGTGCTAGCACAGTCCTCAAAGACTGGTGATTGCCATAGGGGGGAGGTATATATGTAGTTAGCTGATGCAGTGACTTCTGACTGCTATGGTCTAGCTGTGATCAGGTGTGTGAGTGATTTGGCCCATTGTTCAGGACTGATAAACTTTGTCTCCCTGTACAGTCAATGGAAACAGATGGCTTCAGGTAGCCTAGTGCAGATATAGCCCATGTCTCATGGTCTGAGCAAACACTTGAGACAAAATACGTAAAACTACATACCAGGTACACAAATCTTTTCTGAAAGCAAATTACACTATACATGTAGGGGCTGTTAATCTTATTTCCTATGTTACCTATTTTTTTTTTTTTTTCTGGAAATCTCTTTTGTTTGTTTTTTGCTACTTCTGCCGTCATCACTGAGTTTCATTTCCTCAAAGAAAGGGACTCTGGAAGGATGAGAAGAAGTGACTGTGCCCAATCACATCTGATGCNGGGCTGTTAATATTATTTCCTTTGTTACCTTTTTTTTTTTTTTTTTCTGGAAATCTCTTTTGTTTGTTTTTTGCTACTTCTGCCGTCATCACTGAGTTTCATTTCCTCAAAGAAAGGGACTCTGGAAGGATGAGAAGAAGTGACTGTGCCCAATCACATCTGATGCTGCCCAATGTTTTAGTTTTTTGAAAGCTGAGGGTGCTGAATTTCCTGTTTGCACTTGGCACATGCAGAGATCTACTGGTGACGAAATGTTGAAACCTTTGGTAGGAAGAGGTGAATTGTTTTTCCTGCTTTCCAACCTGGAGAAGTTATTCGGTACCTGGTTGCTTTTTTTATCTGAGCCAGTAACTTGATGTTTTACTGATCTGTTTGCACATATTCCCCTAAATTACACATTATTTTCATTATATTTTGTGTCTACGTTTTAAATAAAAAATATACCAGAGCTGTTGCTATGTAAATACATTAAAATTAAAAAAGTCTATAATTAAAACATTAGCCTGCAATTATTACAACAAACTGTAACACAGTACAGAACAACAAAACAGGAGCAAGAGTCTAAGAACTTGCACGCATAATCTTTGTTGAGCAACACTAACCAGCTGACTGTAAACTAAGAAAAAACAGAAAAGCCTGAGCCAAGATTTCCACTAGGACTGAAGTCCCTGTTCTAGATAGCCCTGTTATATGAGATCACAGCCTTTTCTGAGAACCTGACAAATAACTAGGCCCTGGGAGAGTTGCGGGTGGAGTGAGATGCTCTTATTCTGAAACTCCCTGGTAATCGTTTGTATCTAAAAATAAACATAATGACACAGACTGGAAGGATATAGCTCCACCCAGGGCTGCTCAGGGAGAGTCCTCTTTGCCTTGTAGCTCTGCAGAAGTAGGGGCAGCAATGCCTCATATGAAGAGGCAGCTGTGATTTTAAATACTTTCTTTTGTCACTAAAGAAATCCAAAAGGTGTGAAGAGGTCTGCATAAGCACAAGAGCTCACACCAGATGTAGTGGTTATGGTACCCACTACCATGTGACATTTATGGTGATGCTGAAGGGAAGAGGACTGTGAGCTTCAAATTTAAATTTTACCTCTTAAATTTTATTTTTAATTAATTTACTGCAGCTTGAACACTGTTCTTACTAATTTTATTTCCTTTTTTAAAAATAGATTTATTTTAAAAACAAAATGTTTAAAGAACTTTTCCAGCCATGTTCGAATGCTTCAGGACATACCTATACTGGGGCTGCTGCTTGCACTTTGAATATGGCCTCTGTTCTTCGGATGTCTCTGCTGATACAAATTGAGGTCTGCCTTGCTCCAGCTGGACAGCCAGCAGGACCTGAGATATGCAGCTTAAAGCTTTCTCGAGTTGTTTCAATTACAGGCATTGTTTTACATCTAGTTAACAGATATAAATTAGAATGAGAAAATAAGTCTTAGAGTCATAAATGATACCTACTTCAGATGCTCCTGTTCAGTATTCTAGGAGGCAACAAAAGCCAAGGTCTTTCCACAGTCCTAATTCCTGAGAAAAAACACAACTGATAAGAGTGGTGCTCTGTGGGACATTTACATTCAGTGTGTGGGAGGAATCTTCAAAAAGATGTTGGCAGCCACTTGCCAAAGCAACCAAATCTGACCATTTCTAAAAGAGATGCAAATACAACTTGCAGGGGGTATAAATCTCTATAATTTTGTCTATCAGCTGTGCTTATCATAGAATCACAGAATAGTTAGGGTTGGAAAGGACCTTAAGATCATCTAGTTTCAACCCCCCTGCCATAACAGGGACACCTCACTAAACCATGTCACCCAAGGCTTTGTCCAACCTGGCCTCGACCTCTGCCAGGGATGGAGCACTCACAACCTCCCTGGGCAACCCATTCCAGTGCCTCACCACCCTCACAGGAAAGAATTTCTTCCTTATAGCCAACCTAAACCTCTCCTGTTTAAGTCTGAACCCGTTACCCCTTGTCCTGTCACTACAGGCCCTAATGAAGAGATCCTCCCCAGCAGCCCTTACAGGCCCCCTTCAGATACTGGAAGGCTGCTAGGAGGTCTCTACGCAACCTTCTGTTCTCCAGTCTAAACAGTCCCAGCTTTCTCAGCCTGTCTTCGTATGGGAGATGCTCCAGTCCTCCGATCATCCTCATGGCCCTCCTCTGCACTTGTTCCAACAGTTCCATGTCCTTTTTATGTTGAGGACACCAGAACTGCACACAATACTGCAGGTGAGGTCTCATGAGAGCAGAGTAGAGGGGCAGGATCACCTCCCTCAACCTGCTGGTCATGCTTCTTTTGATGCAGCCCAGGATACGGTTGGCTTTCTGGGCTGCGAGCGCACACTGCAGTCGGCTCATGTTCATTTTCTCATCGACCACCATCCCCAAGTCCTTATATGGAGGACAAAGTTCTGTTCTTAATTCTTCAGTATGTAGAGCCTCAATTTATAAAATGAGCCAAAGGTAATGGAATTGGTGTCCCTTTCTTTCAGAGTAGTCTTAGTTCAGCATCCTGAACTGGGTGGAAATTGTATTAGCATAGTCAGCCTTCCCGATTCCGGAAGTCCTGTCCAAGACTTATTCCACAGAAAACTGTCTACCTGGAACAGCTAAATTAGAATGGTTGAAATATACCAATTTCCAGGATCAGAGAACAAATTGACTTATCTTCTCAATGCACTAGTTGATTCTCTGCTTTCATCAAAGAGTAATTATTATGGAAGAAATTATTTGAGAACAGACCATCTGAAAAAGGAATAGAATTGGCATAATTATACTAGAACAGCATCCATGACCAGCCCAGCCCTCAGTCTCACAGCAAGTTCTCTGATGTGCTCCAAGGACACTTGCAGCCACAAGCTTGCTTTTTCCTTCAAGACAGAAAGTTAATTCACAGTAATTCCCAAAAATCTTTAAGGATGAAGAATTCCAAATGAAATTAAAAAAAAACCCAAAGTGTAAGCGGAATGTACCCTGAAGATACCAGTCACCATAGACTTCTTTAACCAAATGTTTTATTTCAAATAATAACAGCAATTAAAAACACATATGTAAGAAGCCTGAGCAGATTAGTTAAAGAGCATTTTAGGATTATAACAGCATTTCCAGTTGCATCAACCAGATGCCATTTCAAATGGTGCTGTTTGGATTAATTAACTGAGTTCAGGACACCACATATATTAAAACTGCAAGTTGTACTACCCATCCTCCCCCACACCCTTTTGTAATTTGTTATTAAAATCTTGGCCAATTAGAAAAACACAATGTATTAAGTAAAACAGAACACTGAACCAATCAAAAGTAATTACTCAGACTAAGATTCATTTAAATGATTTATGGCAGCAATTAAATTATTTTAAAATGCTTTGTAAAGGTGTGGCATGTTTCACACATTCACATATACTGTATATGTGTTAAAAGACTACTATTAATTGCTTTTACAGAAATGCCACAAATTGTGTATTTTAGCAAAATATCATTCTAACAGGATATAATTGATTTAAAGCACTGTTCTGGTTAAGAAATACAGCTATAAAGTGCTTCAGACTTTTGTGTAAGAGTAATTCTGTCTCCTTATAGAGATACTTAATTACTTTAATAAGTCTTTAAAACTATTTTATAAGGCAGTAGCTTTTAAATTACTTTCACCCTAGCAGAGATTGAGATCCCATTATGGAATAAAATGCAAATACATTTCTCAGCATATTAATAAAATCCTAACATTTGCTGCACTGAAAGCTGTAGGAAAAGTGCTAACTTTATTTGATGGGTGACCATCATGTAGATTTTACCCCAGACTAAAATAAATTAGATGTAGATTAAGTACATCCTTAATACTTCCTTATCTAAACCAAAGAGCATAGCATAAGTTTGGCTGCTAGAAAGTGGGTCCGTTTTCTATCTGGGTTAGGCCAAATGTCCTGTCTTCAGTGCTGACCCATGACACATGTATGGTTTAGAATTTAAAAGCAGGGTATTAGCAAATCCTTTCATCTCATTATCATTTTGTTTTCAGCCTTCCCACATTGTAAGTCATCCTTTTCTTCCCTTTGCTGCTCTGGTAGATGACAGATCTTCAGTTGGAAGACCTGCCCATTAAAAAACCAAACACAAAATGGTGAAGAAACTCTTTAGTTGTATCAGTCAGTACCTCAGTGACTGTCAGAAATTAAAATTATCTTTAGATGTAGAAGCTAATTACCATGTGCATTTGTATAAATACTAAAGCTAGCATCTAGTAAAAGATATTAATGTAGCTATATAAAGCTCTGGTTCCCTTTTTGTTTCAATGAATAACCTAACAGAAGAAAGACATTGGAAGCCTTTGCTAGATCTTACCAATTTACAGTGAAGCTGGGTGAATAAATTAGGATAATAAAGCTGATATAAATAAAATCTGTTGTAAAAACAACATAGAGCAATCGAAAGGTTCATGATAGATTACTTTAGTCATTCAGTTTAAGAATAAATTGTAACTTCCAATAAAGGCAAAATAGATACCCCATTTTTATGGAACTGCTAGTATTTTTCTTATGTAGCATTGCAGATTTGTGACAGCATGACAAAGTATGTAGATGATGACAACAGGTGGTATGATCCAGGAATGTGTTATTTGGATGTTCATCAACCTCTGGAAGTGATATTGCCTCTTGAAAGTAGTACTGTGAGGTATGATGGCAGTGGAACATTTATTCTGAGGTCATGCTCTGGAGGTGCTTCAGGGATGGTGCTACAAAACATCTGGGTTGTAAACATACAGAAATACTATTCCTTGATCCTAAGGGTTTTCAGAAGAAAGTGTATATATATATATTTTTTTTTTATTATTTTCCTAATAAGAGGCTATTTGGGAGGCAAAAACTAATTTAGATAAAGTAAAACAAATGCATTTCTTCCTACTTCTGCAGCCTCTGTGCACTTTCAGGCTGAAGATAGGATCAGCTGATTTTAAACAGTTTATAAGCATGCTTTCTTTGTAATTCTCTTTCACCTCTCTTTGCAGCAAGTCTTTCATTTAATACGGATCAAGAAATGTGATGTGGGAGATTGGATTGTTGGAGAAAAGCTATGGGGAATAGATCAGGGTAGTTCCCTAACGGAAATGAACCATACCATTTCTGTGGTCACTGGAATTAAGTTTATAGAAAACACATAGACTGCTGGGTTGCAGACAAGTACTTTGAGAGCAAAGCACATGGAAATCATACGCTTATATCAGTAGAGCAATTGAAGATGAACAAAAACACAGACCACATTAAAAGACAAGAAGATCCATTTCTGTTTTCATTCAAGCAATTCATATGTAATCTGCAGATAGAGATAGATCGCAACTATTTTATCAGACACATGAAAATGTGCTGTTTAAAGGACATTTTTTCAAGGTATTCTCTTCCCACAAAATTTTAATGGTTAATTAAGAGTATGTGAATAAATTTGTACATATTAGTTTTCTGAGTGTTTGACTGTTTATTATCTTCATAGTCTTATTTTAGGGAGTTTCATGGCTATACAACAATCTATTTGGTGTATTATCTCTGTAGAATAAGAGGTAGCAGAGGAAATGGGAAAGGAAGATGCTTAATTAATTAGTAGGCTATTAGTTCCTACTCCTACTTAAAATCTAACTAAAATAGGAATTTGACAGGTGTTTGGCCAGAATGGAAACATTAGACACTTTCTTACTTTTGGGAATGTGATTAGGAAAAGATGGAGCTTGAAAGCCATTTTGAGAGTATTTTATAATTGCTTTTATCTCATTATTTAATAAATTCTTTTTGATAGAAATTCTGATATGGAAAGTTTATTTTCTTTTTTCCTGGTTTTTTCTTTTTGTTTGTTTTTTTTTTTT
>NDXB01015282.1:155622-179785 GCA_002631895.1 Agapornis roseicollis | reverse complement strand
TTTTTTTTTTTTTTTTTTTTTAACATCAAATCACTGCATTCGCACCCTTTGTTTCTCTCTGGGTATGGTAAATCATTTGGGAGTCTCTTTATTTTTATTTTTCTTGGCTTATTTTTTTCCTTTTACCATGTTTTTCTCTCTGAGAAGTCAAAAGCTTAGAACTTACAAAATCTTGCCTTACTCTGCAAAACTTTGCAAAAGCCTTTTTAAGGAAGTACATGTGTTGAAGGTTCTTTGTGCAAATCCCCCTCCATTTCATCCTGTCTGGACAGGAAAGATGAGCTTCACCACAGAAAAAGCTGTGTCTTTCAAATTAGATGCTAGAATATGTTTTGTAAATATGCAACCAACTGAATAACTAAAATTCTTTAGTAGCAATTTACTGTGAGCTATATATGGGAATAATAACTTTGCTTGTAGTTTAAATTATTCTTCAAATACATTATATCTGTGCTGAGTATGTGATGAAAACATTAGAACTTGACTGAAGTAAGTAGCTTTATATATTTGACAGGAATTCTCTTTGGGGCTTCCTAAGAGCTGAACTCTAGTTTAGCTCTTACTGTACATGCTATCACATGTGATTCACATAGCTGCCTCAACATCAAATGGAGACATCCTTGGGATTTCAATTCTGACCAGATGCATTTCTGGTGGGCAGGTTACTTGGCTGTAGCCTTCTGGGCAGGTGAGCTGCCCAGCTCCACATCAGCTCTCTGGCTGCACATGCTGTAACAGGGCGGAAATAAGGAGCACATTCTGGTTTGGAAACACTATTTCATTCTTGTAGCCATGATGTTGTAGTGTTTTCTAAGCCAACTATTGTGGAATTAGAGCTTTATAATAATATCAGCAGTCAGGGAGTGGAGGTGGTGTGTGTGTTATTGACTCGATTTACAAAAATTTCATTTCCAAAACTGTGTCCCATTTCTGGGCCAGATCTGTATGAAAATCTGTGGCAAAACAAATCCTTGTTGGAAACCAAACTGCAAATGAACATAAAGACTCATGAGACCTGCAGCTTTGCTTCATCACACCAACCAGAGCAACTTTATCTGCAAATTATTCAACAAAGTTGTCAAGGGAGCAGCTGAAGAAATTGTATTGTCATGGAACCAAGATGATTATTACATGGTCTAGAATAATTAGACATTACTCCACTTAGATGCTTCTGTTCGATATGTAAATATATAAAAGAAATGTTATCTCTTGACCTGTAAATATGTTTCTATGTTATGTATACATTAAAAGTATGCATTCAGAAAGGTTGGTTTTTTGACTAATTTCTCTAGGGACTCAAGGGATACTAGGAACACAATCAGCTGGAATGACCTTCATTTACAGTTCAAAAGCAGGGCACAGGCAATCAATAGGTAATCTTCAAGTCTTTCAAGTATCAAGGGATTATAACAAGGAAGGCACATCTCAGTATTCTTCTACGGTGATCAAAAAGAACTTTACAAACTCAACAGCTTTGAAAACTAAAATGTAAAATAAAAATCAGCATATATATTTTCAATATGACACTCAGAAAATAAATTTAATTGAATAATTTAAAATAACATGGGCTATGTGTTACTACCTGCCACCCTGGCCCATCATTATAGGTCATTAAAATCTCTAAAGCATGTGTCACACCATTTACTTGTACAGGATTGCTATACTTGGGATTTCCATCTAATGGACAGAAATGTTTGTCCTACTATCCTGGTGCTGAGAGTAGCCAGTACCAGATTGTTCAGAAGAATATATTAGAAACCCCATGAAATTATAATTTCCTCATGAAGATTTTATTATAATTCCCTGACACAAATTGTATTTCAAACTGTAAAGCACAAAGTTTTCCAGTTGCTACATATCTTTTTTCTTAGAAGTAGCCATTATTACCTTGGACATTGTTATTATGTAAATCGTTACTGAATTGACCTAGCTGACATCCCACCTCAGTGAGTACCACAGTCTAATTATCCTTTCTGTTAGGAAATTTCATTGGTTGTGAAAGAATCCGAAAAAGGAATTTCATCATTTCTTTGCCTTAGGCTTTACATAGAGAAGCTAGTAGTCCTCTGCAGTTTGTTGAATGAGGGGCCTAGCTAAATTCAGTTCAAGGTTTCAGTGAAATAAAATTCACAAATAATTCACAGAGGCAGAATAGAATTCATCCTGTGAAGAAAACACTTTATGAATTTTGCTTCATGTCTGAAGGTTTGCAAAGAAGAGCCTTTGATATTGCCGTCTCAATCAGAAACAAATGGTTGGCATTGACACACTTCTTGCAGCACACAGCTGTAAAGTCATAAAAAAAGACTGTAGAAGGCATTGAAGAAGCAAGGTGAAGCTTTTCCTTCACTTAAACTTGTCTGTGCTTCCTTCACTTAAATGGGTCACTTCACAAAATAGCTGGAGTACAGTGACATTCACTGTATCATGTTTGATGCAAAGGTAGGAAAATGCCTGCTTTAGATGAGTAAATGTGTTTGTTCTGCACTGCCCTGTCACTCCTCCACATCACTTCACCTCATCTTTAGATCTACATGTCAGGGAAATAAGTGCTTATGATAGCTCAGGAGTGCTGAACAGGAAGGAAGTTTCAACTTAAAAGTGAGGTTCCCAATTTTAGTAGTACTAACACTACTGTTCTGTTTATATCACCTTCTGAAAAACAAAAATAGTTCTGTGGGAAACAAAAGATTGTGGGTTTTGTTGTTATTGGCTAACACAAAAAAAGTGGAATAAGAAAAACTTTCACAGCTTTCTCATTATTAGTTCTGGGAAAATACAATAGAGCCACAGCTGGCAGGCACTTATTTTTGTCTTAGCATTTGATAATAGAATTAATTGTAAGTGGAAGGTTTACAACCCTTTTTCTGCTGCAAGTTACCCTCTGCTATCATTATGAATAGATTTTAAAATCCAAGCTAATTGTAATTCACTTAATAATGAAGAAATATATTTGCATCATCAATAATCGAGACTTTTTTTGACAAGTAGTTTTAGTACAAAACATCAATAAGCTCTGGAGAAAGAGATGCCCAGGGCAGCATGAACAGTTCAAGGTGGTAGGTTAAGTTCTAATGTGGCACTCAAAAATATATATGCACCAAGTCCCTGTGACTCCTTTTTGATGATAAGACTCCCTTTAGCAGTGTTTCAGCAAGCGTGGAGTGGGGAGAGTTGGATGGTAGAAAAATGTCTATCTTGCTAGTATACTGCAAAGTTGAAGTTAGCAGAGCTGTATGTGATGAAGAGCAGTTCAAGTGGAGTTGTCTACAGTAGTTCGAGCCCATTACTCCATACCCATTGGAGACATTTATCATTTAGTCACTATGCTTATGCAACAGTATTCTAAAGCTGCAAAAAATACCTCGCCAGCTCTATATTAGGGATGGGTGAATTAATTCTGATAAAATGAAAACTGTTCTTAATTTTTCCCAGACCTGTAACTGAACCAAAACCTAATGTTCATCCATCATTATTTCAGACATGAGAGCTTGTGCTTTGCAAGCAGGGCCCTAATGTATCAGCTCAGCAAGGTCCCTGATGTAATGGTGGTGAGCATGGTATAAGAACCTGACCAGAACAGAACAGATTATTTGGGAATTTCTCCATCCCTTTCCATCTGCAAACTTCTCTCCTAGGCTTCTTGCCAGTGGTGAAACCATGGTGAGGATGTAATCTGCTGGCAGGCCTAAAGAAGCACAGTGTCAGCAATATGGATTGATATGTGTATTTAGGAATAGTTGGATCTGAAATACAATATGAACACAAATTAATTCTGGAAAATAGCAACCACTAAAATACTGCACTTTTTTTAAACAAACAAACAAACAAACAAAAAATGAAAAAAAACCCCACCCACCCTGTTTCTATTATGATTCCTGTGTCATTTTCAAATATTTTGTTATCAGCCATTATAATATACGTGGCATTTGCGAGCAGCTTTCAGCAAATTCTTGTACAAGTGCAGAAGAGAATGTGTCTGTAATTATAGCAAAATTCATGTATTTCAATGCAAAGTTACATTGCGTCTTATTGACTTACCACCCCTTCCTAGGGATAGATTTGTACATCCTAAGAACGTATTTCATAAGTAAACACTTTTCATAAATCAACCAGGTTAGAAAACAGAACTTCCTAGTATTTTCTAGGAGATAAAGGAAGAAATATGTCTTACAACATAAAAGAAAAAAAAGAAATATATCTCATAGCATAAAATTTTCAGTCCTTAAGAATCTTGTTGATTTTTCAGGTGTTTTTTTTCCAAGAGTGCCTAAAGCAAATAAAATAAGCAACATCAACAAAAAAAAAAAGTCTCAGTGATTGAAATTAAATTATTTTCAGTGTTTAAACTAAAACTTTCCCTCCAAAAAATAATCTGAAGTAATAAGTTTTCATCCTTCAGTGAATGCATATATTTCTGCCTGTTAGTATTCAAGGAATGTTCACAATTTACATTTAATCATTTGCAGCCAAGGAGTAAAAAATGTTACCAGAAGCTCTGAAGACCTAAAGCAAGGACTCATGTAAGGATAACTTATTTGAGTGTTATTGATGACCACGGTCATAGATTCAGTACTGTGGCGTCTCAGGGTGACCATAGCCAAGGGATTATCTCAGAATTCCATCTTTAAGAACTTCTGTCAGTGTTTTCAATGACAAGAAAAAGTTTTCATGACAATCAAATATGAGTTGCAGTTATTTGTGATGAGGAATATTTGATCCAGCTTCCTATAGCCAGTCTGGTGATATTACTGGACAAATAGGTGTGATCTTTGATTAACTTAAGATTTTTGAGTTGTCTGCTTCTGGCTCCACAGGTTTTTGGATGTTTTCTTCATAAGAGTTATTATATCTTTGCTAACAGTGCTTATCCAACTAGCTGAATGCTGTCCTGGATGTTACCTAACATGACCATTTTGAAAGAGAACAGCTTAGGAATACTGCAAGTATAAAGTCCAGGAACAGGCCATCTGTTTTAGTTTGAGATCACTTCAGGGTAATAGTAAGAATATATGTAGATAGACACTAAAGAAGAATTTGGGCTGTCTTTTGGGCAATAATCTTGCATGTTGTGTCAAAGTATTAGAGGGACTTTGGGATTTATTCAACAGTCTCTTTGGTTTATTTTTTTTTTTTTTAATAAATGTCACACAGAGATTTCTGCATGTCAGTGGGAGTCCTGTTAGAGGTATTCTTGATTTACAAACTAAATGAGTAAAATTCATTGACTCATTAGTGAATGAAAATCTGGAGGACAGGATAATGTGAAAAAAGAGCTCATAAGACCCAAAAAGCCTCTGTACCAGTATTTGACTATACAGGAGGTTGTTGTTGGATCTCTCAGATCTTATTGCTTGGCTCATGTGTTATATGCTCTTTCTTTTCTACTGTTTCAGAAGAAAAGCTGATATGGCAGATATATCAAACAAGATCTCATCACGGTGTGGTACACTGAATGTACTCATGAAGTTAGATGTGAATTTTCAGATCTGAGAACTATGTATGTCTTTAATTAGCTTAAGCAGAGACTAGTGGCAGCAAGAAATAAGTTCTGTAGCATTTCAGTACTTGTTTCCAGCTTTACAATAAAGCAACATACTTGATAAATAGACTATTAAGTAAGCAAGGAACACAACAGGTGTATCATAGCTGTTGGCTAAAAGTTCCTAAAAATAAAGTGCATCCTGGAAAGTGTGCAGTGCGCCCCACTCCATTAATAAGTTGTTAAACTGAAAGCTCAGTTGTGCTTTCAGTAACCACTGACATTTTATCTGAAATAAGGATGAGAATTTTCTTTTACTACAAAGTATTAAAAAGGTTCCCTATTTATGAGATCAGAATAGGGATATTAGTAACACTGTCTTCTTCTTTTTAAAACCCTATAAGTGTCAGGTAATATGTTGCTCCAATTGCGCTTGACGTTCACTTATCTAAAAACCTCAGAAAACGAATATTCCAAGGGAATATTTGAAGTAATACACTAACAGCCAGCTACAGAAAACATAACTTTTGATATCAATAAAACATACACTAGCTTTGTTCATAAAACTGATATCACAGGCATTAGCAATGTAATCTGTTATTTTACCTTTTCTTTTTTCTGTACATGTGTTTCTGCTTTGCTCTCTCTCTCTCTCTGAATATACCTACTAACCAAGTACACAGCTTGTGCTACATCTTTGAATTCAGCAAGATGCAAAAATGGCCAAAACCTAGGTTTTTTGTTTGTTTTGTTTTGTTTTGTTTTTTCTCAGTATGTAATATAAGAAATGGGGATCCCAAGCTACTGTGTTTGAGCTAATTAACCTTTTTCATGACACAGTGCTTTACTTTATATAATATTTCAAGTCTGTAAAACAATCTGTGCCTCACAGATTATGCCTGCAGAGCTAAAAGGCTCAAGGCTATTCAAATATCATGGACACTGGAGGGTGTGAACAGCATGGTTAGAATACTTGTGGAAACATTTATGTTTTTAAAGGACAGAAAAGTAACACAGACTGCAGTACTGTGATTGGAAGCATGAAGATGAAAAACACCATACCATATGCATCACATGAGACACAGACTATATCTCTGCTGCTATATGAAGCAGAAGCAGATCATGAATTTAAGTACTGGACTACTGCTTGTCCATACTGGTTATTTGCCAGCATGTCTGTAGTCAGGCAAAAGGTTTAGTGTTCTCCTAGGTGCTATCTGGGCAGTTTGGTGAATAGCAGATACTGTGGACTGTGGCCCAAAGCTAGTATGGGTAGGACTGATTTCATCTCCTTGTCATGTAACATTTCCTTTGTTTTGTGCCATGAAACCATTTCACTGTGATGAGCTATAACATGGCTCTTCCTTGTTTCAGACCCTTAAACTTAACACACAGTAACTATGTCCTAAAACCACCTGAAGTCCCAAGAAGTCTTCAGACTAAGCATAGTGTAAGGGATATAGATGACATCTGTGTGTGCCCTTTGGCCTCAGGTTCAGAAATGAGTCACACATTTACTTTGCAGGGCCAATATAGACATATCCAGCAAGAACAGAGAGAAAACAACTCCAAAGCAGGACGTAGCAAATGTTAGAGGCATAGAACTGAAGACTACTGTTGTTTGTGACTTTCAGAAAATGTTGTCACTTGTTTTGGAGTTTGAATGTAAGTAGAGTCCCAGCAGCTCTTGGTTTAACCAGTTTCTGAGATGTCTTTCAGAACTATCCCTTAATTTCTTAAAGTGAAGCTTAAAGCAAAAGAAATTGAATACTTGGGTAAGTGTAAAAATAAAAAGTCCCCTAGAATCTGAATGTTCATTAATAAAATGATTGATTCTGATCAATAGTGGCATAAGGTTTCTACTGAAAAGTCCGTCTGGAACTCTGCAGTGAATTCCAGACAAATGTGAGAAAATGGTTCCAGGTGATGGATCACTTGCTGAGTGGCACAGAACAACTTTCCCCTGCATTCATTCTGTGGATAAATGTTCCTTTTGAGAGTGCTTCTGAGGTCAAAAGCCTTTCTGGCCATGAAGGCTCTGAAAAAGGGGAAGGCTTCCACCAAAGCGCTGTTTGTCACCAAGCTCCCTGGGTTTTGAAGCTTTTCATTGTTTCATGCCTAGTTCAGAAGAACTGGTTTGACAGCTGCAGTTTTAGAAACATCTACCAAATAAAAGAGAACAAAAAAGAATGAGAGTTGTGAAAAATTTTTGCTAAGAACATATGGGGCAGGAAAACATTGTAAAAACTGCTGATCTGTTGATTGGCTAGAGAACACAAAATCTATGGTTTTAGATGATTAAAAGCTAAATTCTGATTTGTTCACCCATTCTGGGTGGTAACTCACTGTCAAAATTCTGCTATTCATTTCAGTGAAGCTATGGGAGAGCTTATGCTCTGTGAGAAAGCAAGACAAAACCTCATGCTTATTCACATGCTGCAGTTAACTGTGGCTGATAAACATTTATCTCTTGAACATGACTCTATACCATGCTCTCACATTCTCTGTATGAAATATGATGGTGCTAAATATTGACAGACTTCAAACTTGCTGTGGAAAAAGCATTCAATTTTCTGTGGTAAGTCTTTTTCACAGCTTCTTTTGTCCTCAACAAAGGTTTCAGGCTCCTCACGTGCTGTCAGTGCAGTATCTAACACTGGCAGTGCAACCTGAGCTTGAAGTTACTATACTATCTAATGGAGGATCCCTTCTGAGAAATTCTATAGCCAGCATAATTCCTATGTACTGTTCTGCCTCTTGCCTCCAAAGTTGTCACCAGTATGTCCATTTCATGTTGTCCTTCTGTCATGTCAGCCTCTGGATACTTTTTCAGTTTTCTGGTCATTATACATCTGCTATAAATGAAAGCAAGCTTGTACCCTTAGTTCACCGGGCTTTAACATCTACTTCTTTAGTTACCACTTCCTGACCTTCACTTAAACAGTAACACAGTACAGCTCTGTTGTTAAAGGGCAGATGGGCAAGCTATGAGTCCTGCAATCTCAGTAATCTGTGCAGTAGGAAAATGCTGCACAGAAAGCTGCCTGTATATGACTCCATGCATCCATGTGGAACTACAAGTCATGCAGATAAAGTGCTCTCTACTTTGTTCTTTATTTTAAAAGGCAATTAAAGGATTTTAAAAGGCAGATTACTCATTTTGGTTTTTGTCAGGTTCGTGGGTTAAGTATATGGTCATTACTATTTTGAGCCTAAACAGAAAAAGATCATCCTTTCCCTTCAGACTTGCCATATAAAAATTAGCACTTTATACAGTGAGTCATTCTCACAGTTTCTTTCGTCCTCAATAAATCCCTGAAGTGCAAATTAGAGGGATGTATATACAATTGACAATGAAGTTTTAAGACATTGATACAGTTGGTGTCACCTGTGTCTGTGACAATATTAGTGCAGCATCCTTTCCCTTGCCACACACAGCTGCTTTTTTCTTGCATAGAAATCTCTAATCATGGTTTCCTTGTTCCAGTCACCTGAAGCCAGAGACATAATGTTGCCTGTCTGATTCCAAGACAAGTTAAATAACTGTCATACATCATATGGGCTCCCCTTTGTTATCAGTGCTCAGTGGTTGGTTCTAATTAGAACAGTGAATTACTTAAGAAAGCAGAAGGAGTGAGGTGGTTCCCAGGAATGTAATTATCGACCTGCTGCATGATTCTCTAAAAACTCCTGTGGCTAGGGATCTCCCAAACCTTCTTTCCTCCTTTCCAGAAGAGCTTGTGTTGTCTGTACTTTCTCTCCCTCACTAGTATTTACAGAATCAGAATTTTCCTGATCATTTAAGCTGTATGCAGAAACTGATATGGAGCAATTTCAGCACTGCCTCATTTTGAGAACAGACAGCCCATTGCACCTTCTGAATTCCCTTGCACATGCGATAAGCACTGATCAAGGTTTTGTCAGCTTATCTGTGAGATGGAAAAATACAATTATTTCCCTTTTTACCATTAGAGAAATAATAGCAATTTGCACTTTGGTTAATTTAAGATAGTGCAACAAAATGTGAACAAAGAAAGAGATACACAGAGATTTATTTGTTTATATTAATGGATGCAGACACAGTCTGCCCACACTTTCAGCTTTGCCCAAGATTTGTAGGTGTAGTTAACGTCTGAACTAGTACAACCTGCCTTTAATAATGCTTACCACTTGGGCACAAGGCAATGCTAAGTTTTTTTCATAATTACCAGATCAGAAATGTCAAAGGCAGCTGGGCTCTGGTCAGAATGAGCTTGTCTGAACCTGCTGGTGTAGAAAAGAATACTTGGAGTCTAGGATGCAGCTAGTGGATATCTACCACCTGCAAGGGTTTCTGTACTTGGTTTTTCTCAAGGTGCCCAATAGGAAGTGGTATCAGGGTCCTCAGAAATGTTATTTGAAGTTTATCTGACTTACATCATAAAAGTAGCTTACTAAGAAACATAACTGAAATGAAATCTGTACTCTTTCATCTACACTATGCTACCACTGGTCATGTTTCATAAAGAATCCTATGGTTTGTATTCTTAATTCTCTAAAGTGGAAGCTTTATTGATGTGCCCCTTATAGGATATTTTTGCTTCATCTTATATATAACATTGATGAATTGCAACAGAGCAACTCACCTAACTGTTATTATTCTGCTCTACATAATAATTCTTCTAAGTCTACCTAGTATAATGTCAGTCTTACGGCCTTCCATCTCATTAACCTTTGAAAATGCTTACTTGAGAGGAGGAAACATTCAAGCTCTGACAGCTATACCTAGAAGCAGAAGCTATAGTGTAGCAATACATCACTCTCCCACAGCTCTGCAGCCCTATTGTTTTCCCCTTGAAGTTGAAATAGGTTTTCCTTTCAAAATCTTCTCTTTTAGGTACTGGAAAGAATCCATCAGGATAATGCTGATAGGCTATACTCTGTATAACACATCAGGTCATCCATCAGCACAGCCATTATTATGCCAGGTGCTTCAAAGTTTGGAAAGCTACTGGCTCTCAAAACCCATTGTATTGCAAGCTGCTCTTAATGCACAGAGACTGTCTTCACTATACATGTCAGTGGGAACTTGTTAAAAGCAAAATGCTTCTACTAGAGGTTGAATCTCAAAAGGTTTAGTTCAGGGAACACAAAAAAGTTTTTCAGTAACTTCTTTGTTATGAAAATCAGCTAGTAACTCTTATGAGAATGGGTCTTCCCCTTATGAGAACCACAATATTATCTTAGTTTTGGCCAAACTGAAAATACAAGTAGAATGGCCTTTTCTTAAAATACTTCAATAAGTCAGAGACTGATTCTTATCAAAACTGGAGAGTTAAGAAGTCTGTGAAAACTCAAAATGCTAAACAGGGAAAGAAAATGTTTGAAAATGGATAACATCACTTGAGCTGACTTCACAAACCTGGAAAAATCCCCCATAGGCCTATCTTCAAGAAGGTTAGAACCATATGTTTCTGTGCATTTGCTCTTTATCTTTTCAGCTAAACCAGAAAAGAAAGAGGAAAAAATAATAAAGCCCTCCAGCTCTGTTATAGCTTTTATCATCTCAGATCTGTCCCTTAATAATTCAAAGTAAACTAATTACCTAATTAAGTTAACAGGTGTCAGTCATTCAAACATAAAGAGCTACTAGATAGACCTGAACTGGGGAATTCTTTTCCTTAAGTGTCTGCACTTAAAATTTGAAACATAATGTCATTAAAACAACTGATTGAGCTCTTTTAAAGACATTGCAGCTTAGATCCATACTAGAGGCATTCACCTGTGAGGCAATTAGGCTTTTACCTCCCATTACAATACTTTGGCAAGCTTCCTGATGAATCCTTTATGTGTGGCCCCTCATGTCTGGAAGCCTACAGTAAAGAGTTGTACTGTCTGAAAAGAGGATGAGGAGGTGCTTGTCAAAAGAGATAGAGCACATTGGCCTTGCTGTGAGTGTAATGATGTTGGTAATTATCAGATGTCCATTATCTTCCTAATGTTATGATAATAGCTATCAATATTGTTGGGGCCATTGTGCATAGGGCAAAGTGATGTAAAACTATTGGATGCTTTAAAAATACACAATATCTATTTTTTTTATAAAACTGAAGATGGTTTTATGTTCTTTTTAATACGTTTTCTGAATCCTGCTTTTGTTTTGCCTTCCACAACCCTCTGTTCCCTCTCCCCCTGAATAAATGCAAATTACTGCTTGTGAGAGCTCTTCAGTTCCATAATTTCCTGAAAAGTATGAAAACATTGTGTCTCAGCAATAAGCAGGAAGTCACTGGAAATTACAAAAAATGCCTGGGACCCAGGAATACAAATAAAGCTTATTCTGTGAGGTAGAGGAGGCAAATGTTTTGCAAGTGTCAATAGTGACTTGAGCCTTTTCTTTCTTGTAAAAATGTTTCAGGTTTTGAATGTTTAGGATTTCAAGGAAAAAAAATAATCAGGAAAATCCAGTATGTTTGTTTGGTTGTGATGCTCAGAGGAAAACTAATTATTCTGACAAAGGCAAATCCTAATTATGAAAGCCAATAGAAATATTGTTTATATTACCTGTAGTTAATTTTTCTGGTCTGCCACATACAAGCATTAAGCTTGTATTTTTGCTTTCCTTTGGGTATGCAGATACATGCATGTTTGCATGCATACTGTTTCTGTTGTCCTGATTTCTTACTGCTGTATTTGATTTAATGGCGCAAGGAACACCTGTGTGTGTTTTGATGGTGAAAGACTGATCCAAACTCAGACCATGGTATTTCATAGGGATTTGATCTAGCATGACATTACAAACAAACTAGAGAAGGAGGTGTGATAAAGCATGTGTGTGTGGCTTGACTGGGATTTAGGAGACCTATTTTTTTACCACTTCCTGTGAGACAGTGCTGTGGATAAGGAGTGCTAAAGAAACAGGATCTGAGCCATGATGTGGACACTTGATTCAGAACTGAGTTCTGGTGAGTGGTTTTCTGTCAGTGTGCATATGCCTAAAATTTGTCAGACTGGAAATTCCTAGACTTGCTAAAAAGTTGCATTGATTCTGTTACTCTGAACACCTTTGAAATATATAATAAATGGAAGAGAATATTAATTGCTTTGCTCAAATAACAGACAAATTAATGGGAGAATTGCTCATTAGAACAGTTAAATACAAATATATCAACACCTACTTTAAGTTTTTTAATGCCTTGCTACTGGAACACGTAAAACTAAGCTGAGAATGCATCGGCCCACATATGCCTTCTTCAATTTTTTCTCTGTCTCTATTGTCTGTTAATGGTGACAAATTATTGTGCTAGATGGACATGCAGTATGAACTGAAATAACCTTTTGTATCTTCTTATGTTAGCAGATCTTGGTGCTTTGCATTTTTGCAGTATTTTTATGTTGAAGCAATATGAAATAAATGTCACAGCTAGAAAAAACATAGACAGAATGAACAAACTGAGAGCTAAAATCATTCTTCCTTTTTCAAACTTGCATTGGGAAATTCTACTTGTACCCCAAAAGATACCTGGGAAATTGAATGAAAATCAAACTGTTGCCTTTTTTTCTTTTTTTATTGCCTTCCTTTTCTTTTCTTTTTTTCTTCCCCCCCCCAAACTTTTAAAGGCCACTTCAAAACATAAAAAAATACATCTTGGCAATGTGCAGATGTCTGGCAGAACATGGTTCATTCATGTCAGTAAAAGCATTCAGCATGTGAAGTGCTTCTGTGCATGGAAAGGGGAAGGTTACAGAGAGTGGAAGGATGGCTGAATAGAGAGCAAAGAGAAAACAGGTGCTGTTTGATGTTGTTTGATGTGGACACCTACAGAAAAACTTCCTGAAAACTCTGCCATCCAGAAAACTGCTTTAACAGATGAGCCATTATGCTAGTTGTCTGTTAATTTATTTATTTATTTTTTAGGAAGACTGAAATGTGTACCAACCAAGCAGGCCTATAATTAGAAGTATATCCTCACCATTTGCTTTTGAAAAACAAAACTGTTTCTGTGCCAGGGAAAGCTTATTTAAAGTTAGAAAAACTATCAAAGGACATAGAGAATGAAGAGTGTGCGGCAACATTCCCCTGTGTTACAAAAACCACTTCACTCTGTAAACTGGCAGGGTACTGCCCAATTTTTACCAGAGGCCCAGGCGCAGGTGGTAGAGCAGGGGTCTAAGGTTGCTTTTGCCTCTGGGAATTTAAACCCACAGCTCATGCTGAGAGGTCTTGAAACACCACATCACTGGGACTGTGGAGCAAAGATGAGAAGGCTGAAGAGGAGGGATAATGATGCTTCCACAAGAAAATAGCCCTTTGCCTGGTGCTAAAATACCTCTTTTTGGCACTGCAGCAGCCAGGTTAATGGAATGGAGACTGATGGCAACGGCAGAGACAAAAATGACCTCTTATTTCAAGACAGACTGAGAGACTGTATAAGGACTGTAGTAGCTGTATGATTCTGTGATTCTATGATTCTGCAGTGGCAACTGAAAGGTCTATATGTGGCATACCCACAGGAAGTCTTCAGTTGCTTTTGTAAGTCTTTATGGCTTGGCTGTGCAGTTGAAGTACCAGATTTTTGCACAGAGAGAGGACACACACTATATAGCCCTTTTCCAAAGATGAAAACAGTATATGCAATTCAGAATTCAAAATATATGTAATATATTACATACATATATGTAATGCTTGAAAATAGCAAGTCTGCAGTTTATATGGTATGACTTAACTAATGAAGGCCTTTTAAAGATGGAATTGCTAAATTGTCTGCTAATATGTATGTTTGCAGGGGGATTAATTATGCACAGGCACCATTTAAGTTAGTGTTTAGTATACTGTGTGCTACTTATTACTTCTAGTTTACTTAAATCTTTGACTAGGATAACTATAATTCCTGGATAGGATATCTGTAATTCCTAGAAGGATCTTTACTTACTACTTACTCTCTCATCTATAAATACACTCTGTGTATTTACAGGGTAGCAGCAGCAACAGTTCCAAAATATTTCCTATAGATGTGTTCTATAAGCTATTTTATTTTTAGCTTTGAAGAAATACATAACTGTTTTCCTCAATTAATTTTAACCTTGAAAAAGAAGAAACACCTCTTGGCCTGAAAATGTAACAAGCTAAAACCATTTTAATTTATGTTTGCATGCAACATGATCCTATTAATTGACTGAGAAGTGAACTGTTCCATATAGTCTTTAACTAGGTTTAGGATCTTGGAATACAACTAACTTCACCTGAGCAAAATAAATGTAGTTGTCAGGTAAGTGCTGCAAACACCATGCATTTTTCAACAGAACAAAACCAGAAATGTAGATTCAGAGAGGGATGGTTTGCAGTATATTTATGGTTGGATGGCATTTTTTCATCTCTGGTATGCAGTTTAAGCTGCATTTCACTGTAAAATGTCACAATCCTGGCTGCTCTGCAATTCCAACAATATTATGAAGGTAGTAAATAAGAACCAAGAGAGAATCCAGCATAGGTACTTTATCAGCACAAGCACAAGGTGGTATGGTTTGAACTGGACGAGATGTGTCTTTATGCAAGGCTACAAAATTCTTTGGATCTGTAATATTTTTTCTCTTCTGAAAACGAAGGAAAAGAAGCCAGAATAAATATCTGAAATTTCTCTGGAAATGAAATGCTGAATATGTTGTTCACAGTTGACCAAATCATGTAAAAAATGTAATTTGGAAGTAAAAATTGAATTTTCCTACTAAAAAATGCCAATTTTGCTTTCAGAACTGTATTTGACAGACTTGGTATGTCACATTGAAATGTCTGACTTATGAAAACCCTTATGAAACCAGTGTGTAAGTGTCTGTTTACAAGAGATAGACTGCTGGAATCTGGTCATCAGTTACGCAGTCCTTTTTTTCCCCTTTATTTCCTTTCTTTTTTTCTCTCTTCCCCCCTCCTTCCCTTAAGGTAGTATGTAAAAACAAAAAACCCAACAACAACAACAAAAAAAAACCCAAAAGAAAACCAAAGCACATCTTCCAGATCTGCTGGAAGAAGGCAATAAGGGTAGAAGCACCACAGGATTAGACATCCATCAGCTTTTCTCATTCCCAAATTTGATGCTGATTCTGCACTTGTTACACAAGGTTGCTGCTTGTCTTTAGGTTGTGGGCTACTGACACCATGTTCAGGGCAGCTATTTAACAGCACTTGCTGAAGGTTAGCCATTGTCAGTTGAAATGAATGGATTGTATTGTGTAACTCAGCTGTGGAAACTGGTCTCAGCTCCTGCCCCTGCCACTGAGCATCAAGACCTTGCATCTACACCAGTTTTAATAAGAGAGAAACCCCTACACTGTATGTGCTGGGATTTATGGAAAGAAACCCAGTAAGCACTGTCATCCAGGTGGGATTTTTTCCCAAGATGTCAGTAGTCATTGTTGGATCATTTTGCAAATCTGAAATTGTCCAGCTTTACCTCTGTTCTAACAGCAGTCATTGCAACAGTGCTGGCATGTGACCTCTGAATCCAGTGTTGAATTTGCAGACCAGCTAGTAAAGGGAATGCCTTGAGCTGAAAAAATAGTGCGGTTTTAGGCTGTATTATTTCAAAGGGTGCTTGAATCAATGATATGTTTTTACTTGCTTTTCTAACCTTTAGATAGACAAGTTTAAGGTTATACTAAAAATCTTACAAGCATATGGGGCAAGGTAGCAGAGACCTGTGTTACCTTACTCATGAACAACAAACATAACAGCACTTTGCAGTCAGTAATACTGGAGTTGAGTGGCTTAAAATACAAATGAGACTAATGGATTGCAACTAATAAATGGGGATGATATGGAAATACTCACCTGTGTGTTTCAGCACAGCTTTCTGCTAGTGCAAGGCTCATAGAACACCCTATAACAACCATGAGGGCACCACCAGCCCTGACTGTTCCCAGTCAGTTTCCCTGGGCTTTCCCCACCATGTCCACAGCCTAGGACCCAATGTCTGCTATGCTGCTTAAAATTCCTTTTGCAAAGAACCTGTATTTTCAATATATTTTTTTTTTGTGAACTGCAGCACTGAAAGCCCAGATAATTATGTTATCCAACAGAAAGTAGGACTGATATGAGACTGAATCCTCCTTTTGTGCATTAACTTGTGTTAGAGCTCTGCTATTATTACATGACAAAGATATGATATAATGGATCAGGACATTTATTGGTTACCAGGGAATCCAGCTGCCATTTTTGTCTGCCTGGCTGCTATGTGAGATGGTTGCTGGCAGGCACCTCACTTCCTTGAAGCTTAGTTCTCTCTCCTGTAACGAGAAGGATATTATTGCCATGCCCCCTTTTCTACCTTTCTGAGTTCTATGGATGTAAAATGTTAAAATTGTGAAACAAAGCAGGTGCATCTTAAGAACAGTGGAACTTCTTTGTAAACCGCTGAAATAGATCAATAAGTAAGATTGTCCTGCACTTTTAGACCAAAGAACCTTGCAAAACAAAGCAAGTCCTTAATTAACTGGTAGAACTGAGACACAGACATGAAATACCATTTCTTGTTCCACACTAAGGAGGCAATAAAGCCAAGAATATAACTCATATTTTCTGTCTTCTGGACTAGTCCTTTTCATCAACAGTTCTTTAAGCTGCTTCTGTCACATGCAGTATTTCTTTAACTTCTACTTGCACTGCAACTTGAAGTTCCAGGTGGGTGGTGACTCATCCTGGAATTCTTTCATTAAGAAAAAAGAGCTTGAAGCACTTTGTTTTCTCAATTCAGAAGAATAAAGGAATCTTTGCTGAACACTACAGACACACATTGTTCTTCCCAAATTGATCTTTTCTTAAAACAGCCTTGGTTGTTACTATGCTGCATTTCACATGCAAGTACATTGTATTCCTTTTTACTTGTTCATAGTTTAATTGGAGAACAGCAGGTGATCAAAATCACAGTAGTAAGAAAGGTGTATTTCGGTAGAACAGATAAGACTGCCATCTAAATCCATACAGGGGTGCTTTTAGCTTTCTCTACTAAACAGCCTTGCAACTTGCAAGTCCCATTGCTGTAAAACCAATGTGGAGGTTTACCTGCTTATGAGTTCCCTCAGCCACATACAGATGAAGAGAAATCTTAGGCCACTTCGCTGTCCTAGTACTTGGCCTGATCTTCTTTTCTACCAAAGCCATATCTCAAGAAGGCACATAAACTTCAAGGGAAAAACAGATGTTTTCCTTTCATTAAATAATTACTCTTTTTAAATTTTTATCAGTAATGGCACACGGTTGCTTTCCAAGTTCAAAAAAGCCAGACATGAAATGTAACATAAGTAGAATAATCAAGTAGCATACACAAATTGAGTAAGACATTTAAGTATAGAAATGCTTTTTAATTAAGAAGTCTATTTTTTTAGGTGGTTATTTTTTAGACATATCTTTATAATCACGTATTAGTTTCTTCTGAATAATTGCCTATGATTTGTCTTTCTGGAGCCCAAATCTTACTCCTTTCTAAGTCTCTATAAGCACACAAAGTAATGTAAATCTGGCAAATCATGAACCAGGCCTGAAGAATCAAGTAGGAATGAACAGCTGGAAAAGTAGAGAACACAGTAAAAGATTCATTTCCTTTGTTCTGTTTTTATATTTTATTTTGATACAATCTCACTTTGCTAGGGGTTTTCACTTTTTTTTGTTTTGTTTTGTTTTGTTTTTTAAATACATCCACACATCTTTCAAATCTATACCTATTGCATGACTTTTCAACCTTAAAAATACATGCTAATATAAAAAATTCCTAACAAACAGACACTGTCAGGAAGCAGATGATCCCAGCATTAATTGCTACTAACAAATACCCTAAGTTGGAAGTCCTACAGCATGTGATTGTTTAAATATGAGACATCTTTCATCTAATACCTGTATAGTCAGAAGTCTGGATAAACACGCGTGTCTTTTTTGTCTTGCAGGTCAGCTCATTTGTATTCTGACTGAGCAGAAGGGCAATGTTAGTCATTGCCACACATATTTTGCTTTTTCTTACAATCAGTAATTAGGGAAAGCTCTGTCTTTAACCATCCTAAGTAAACCTTAGCCCTGAACAAGGGTTGCATCTATGTCAGCATTTCCCACATGCTTTATTAGCATTATTTAAATAAATGTGGTGGATTTCCCAAAGTTAACTGAAGTGCTATGAAACACAACTACCTACAGCTTAAGCATGTTTAGTTGTTGCTTGGCTTACCTTGTTGCTGCAACAGATAGCAGAGAGAACTGCTTTCTGTAGTGTCAGTGTGAACTGGTAACCAAGAGTGTTTCCTTTACCTCTGTTGTACTGTCTGGAAAATCTTAAATACTCCATTGCTCTAGAGTGTAGCTTTAAGGAGGTAGCATTCAAAGCCGATTTGGTTCATTACCCTGTGCTTATTAATGTGTTTTAAATATGACTATGTATCTCACATTAATGTCTGAACATATTATTACTTTTAAATCATATTTGACTCTGAAACAGCAGTTTTAAGGACATTGTATTCCTGCAAGGTTCATGAAAATAGGCAAAGAAAAGAGGACTAAGAAAGAATCTCTAAATAACATATCTATTACAAGTAGATAGTCCATGCAGAAGAGAAACACCAGAAGCCAGTCTTCATAAACTGTGGATAACTGCTTTTGGGAATATCTTGTCCATGTTTGAGTTGGAAGCTGAATGTGAATTCTTATCTGATGCGGCCATTAATATTTATTTTTAATTTCTGCTTTGTATTAATGTAAGTTCATTTAGTGACATTTAGAATATCATTAAGAAGCTGATGCATTTTAGATTCAGTAAATGTTTCCTAATTTTATTTGTCTGAAAAAGAAAAAAATAATCCCTTTCCTCCATTTACCAATTTACAGAGACTTTTTCTGTAGAAGAGTTTATATTTCCCAAACATAATGCATTTGTATATAAATGGCTTATTTATTCTTAATCATAATGAATCACAATCTTTTAGTTGTTTTTGGAGGTATCTCTCACTGAAAATATCACCTGGAGTACTGGTTTGACAGGAACGTCATGAAGTTCAGCAGGAAATGCAAAGTGCTGCAGTTGAGAAGGGGGAACCCCCTGCACTAACATGTGCTGGCAGCTAAGTGGCTGGAAAGCAGCATATTGGAAAAGGACCCGAGGGATCCTGGTGAACACAAAGTTGAACATGAACCAGAACTGAGAAAGCTTTTTGCAGTTTCATACCAGCTTTGATGTCCCATGTTGCTTAGGAGGAGTGTTGATAACATGTCAGAGGAGGTGACTGATCCTTTCTTTTTATTCAGTGTCAGTGAAGTCACACCTGGCATACTGTGTCCACATCTGCACTCAGTAAAAGGAGGACATGGACATACTGGAGAGAGTCTACTGAATGGCCACAAAGGTGATGAAAGGACTGGAGAATCTCTATGGGGAAAAGCTGAGAGGTACTGTTCAGCCTGAAGAAGGGAAAGCTCAGGTGTATCAATGTATGGAAATCCTTGGAGAGAGGGTGCAAAGAGGATCATAGAATCATAGAACAGTTGAGGTTAGAAAGGACCTTAAGATCATCTAGTTCCAAACCCACTGCCATAAACAGGGACACCCCACACTAAACAAGGCCACCCAAGGCTTCGTCCTTGAACACTGCCAGGGATGGAGCACTCACAACTTCCTTGGGCAACCCATTCCAGCATCTCACCACCCTAACAGGAAAGAATTTCTTCCTTATAGCCAATCTAAACCTCTCCTGTTTAAGTTTGAACCTGTTACCCCTTGTCCTGTCACTACAGGCCCTAATGAAGAGTCCCTCCCCAGCAGCCCTATAGGCCCCCTTCAGATACTTGGAAGGCTGCTAGGAGGTCTCCACGCAGCCTTCTCTTCTCCAGGCTGAACAGCCACAACTTTCTCAGCCGGTCTTTGTATGGGAGATGCTCCAGTCCAATGATCATCCTCGTGGCCCTCCTCTGCACTTGTTCCAACAGCTCCATGTCCTTTTTCTGTTGAGGACACCAGAACTGCACACAATACTCCAAGTGAGGTATCACGAGAGCAGAGTAGAGGGGCAGGATCACCTCCTTTGACCTGCTGGTCACACTTCTTTTGATGCAGCCCAGGATACGGTTGGCTTTCTGGGCTGAGAGTGCACACTGCAGTCGGCTCATGTTCATTTTCTCATCGACCACCACCCCCAAGTCCTTCTCTGCAGGGCTGCTCAGAATCTCCTCTTTGCCCAACCTGTAGCTGTGCCTGGGATTGCTCCGACCCACGTGTAGGACCTTGCACTTGTCATGGTTAAACTTCATGAGGTTGGCATCAGCCCACCTCACAAGCGTGTCAAGGTCCCTCTGGATGGCATTCTTTCCTTCCAGTGTATCCACCGAACCACACAGCTTGGTGTCATCGGCAAACTTGCTGAGGGCGCACTCAATCCCACTGTCCATGTCAGCGACAAAGATGTTGAACAAGACCGGTTCCAACACCAATCCCCTGAGGGACACCACTCGTCACTGGCTTGTAGCCAGACACTGAGCTATTGACTCTTTGCGTGCGGCCATCCAGCCAGTCCTTTATCCACTGAGTGCCCCACCTATCAAATTGATGTCTCTCCAATTCAGAGACAAGGATGTCGTGTGGGACAGTGTCGAATGGTTTGCAGAAATCCAGGTAGATGATGTCAACTGCTCTACCCCTGTCCATCAGTTCCGTAGCCCCATCATAGAAGGCCACCAAATTGATCAGGCAGGATTTCCCCCTAATGAAGCCATGCTGGCTGCCACCAAGCACCTTGTTGTTTTTCATGTGCCTTAGCATGCCTTCCAGGAGAATCTGCTCCAAGATTTTTCCAGGCACAGAGGTGAGACTGACTGGTCTGTAATTCCCTGGGTCATCCATTTTCCCCTTCTTGAAAATGGGGGTTATATTTCCCTTTTTCCAGTCATTGGGAACTTCCCCTGACTGCCATGATTTTTCAAATATGATGGCCAGTGGCTTGGCAAATTCATTCACCAGCTCCTTCAGGACCTGTGAATGGATTTCATCAGGATGGAGCCAGACTCTTTTCAGCGGTTTCCAGTGACAGGACCAGAGGCAATGGGCACAAATTGAAATACAAGAGGTGCCTTCTGAATGTTAGGGAGCACTATTTCTGTGAGGGTGACCAAGCACTGGCAGAGGTTGGCTGGAGAAGTTGTGGAGTCTCTCTCCTCACAGATATTCAAAAGTTGTCTGGACATGGTCCTGTGCAACTGGCTTTAGGAGCCCTGCTTGAGGAAGAGGTCACTTCCAGCCTCAACCGTTTTTGGTTTCCATAGCAGTCGCATTCCTGTCTCTTCAGCTTTATTGATGTAAAGTCACATATTGATGTGACTGAAATCTCTTTGGACCTTTCAATATGTGGACTTCAGATTTTCACATAATCTCAGGAAGTTGGAAGTGACCTCTGGAGACTGTGGAGCAAAACACCTTTGGTCAATGCAAGGTGAATTAGGGCAGGTGTCTCAGGGCTCTTCCCAGCTGACTTTTGAGTATTTCCAGGGATGGAGACTCCACAGTCTCTCTAGTCAACCTGTGTCAGTATTTGTAGAGCATCACTGTAGCTACAGACTTTTTTTCTTGAGTTTAAATGTAGTTTCATGCCTTTCAGTTTGTGCCAATTCCCTCTTGACTTTTCACCGGAGATCAATGTAAAATCTTTGTCTCTCTCTTTGCTTCCCACCCAGCAAGTGATTATTCATATTGATAAGATTCCCATGAGCCTTTTCTTCTCTGGGCTTTAGTCAGATGGTCTAGTCTGTCATTTCCTTTCGCTTCCCTAGGTTTGCATAAGTATGTTTTATGTCTTCATTGTACTGGGGCCCAGAATAAGACAATTCACATTATATAACTTGTTCCAAAAACCCTGGGTGTTTTAAATTGCAGATGCTATTTTAAGACTGTAGAGGTATCAGTAAAAGCTGTTTCAACTTTCTCTCAGAAACAAAAGATACTGTTATTTCTATTGTTAAAATAATAAATCTATCAACAATCCCTGAGGAAGGAGCATGGACTAAGTGAAGTCTTTTACCATCACTTTTTTTCTTATTTCTTAAATAGAAATCAAGGTAGCATTTTTTAGATGGTTCTTGTTAACTTTAGAAACCATTGAAAAAAAGTTTTCATCCCTCATTAAAGAATACTGATTATTTTTATGCCTCTAGATCTTTTCATAATTCAGCTTTATATCATACTTTAATAATGACTAGGGATCAGAAAGTAATAAGGAACAGATATTTTGGAGGTTATGAATGAAAAGACTAGCTTAACCTGTTACAGCAGTGAGAGAAAGCTAAATATCTTTATGGACATTCATATAGTTAGAAAAAGTGTTACACTGATGTAGGGCTTGATTCTCCTGCTGGGTTTTTCTTTTTTTCAGTTTCTTTTTCGGTTTGGGTTTTTTTTTTTTGGTGTTTGGTTTTTGTTAGTTTTTTTGGGGGGGTTTTGTTTGTTTGTTTGGGTTTTTTTATTTTTTTTCATTAAATAACATTTTCCTCCCAAAATACACATTTTTTTTCCCCCAACGGTTTTCCTTATAAATATTCAGAATTACAACATCAGTGCAGGATTTCCCTGTTGCTTTTTTGCACTCATGCATTCATTTGAGGTTAAGACCCTATTGAAAGGAGCTATAGTAAAGCACAATTGTTTTTAAAATATTTGTGTTCTACATTAAGCATTTTCTATGTTGAATATGAACTTAAGTTCAATCTCATTGGTCCTGAGGAGGTGTAACATGAACATCTGTAAAGTATCTGAACAAATGCCCATTCCTTAGAACTCATGAGGTGATGACTGTACTTAATAGAAGTGGAACTGCACTTGGTATCTGGAACTGCAGAAATAGCAAAGCATGCTAAATTTAAGATAGCGTTTCCACAGAACTGTTATGGAGTGGTAAGAGTCAGCCCCTCTTTGTCTTCTCTGTGCCTTCTGTGCTGTTAGTATTCCTGTCTAAGGAGACTTATTTAATTTACTTTGTTGGGTGTTGAATTTGGCCTTGAAGGAGGTAAAGTCAAGGCTTCTGGAGTGCAACCATTAGCAGAATGCTCATAAATGATTTGGTCAGCATAATAATATTGGATCCTACATCATGCAAACAGGGAAGGTAGAGGGTTTTTGGAAACCTCAGTCATCTGTGCTATCTGACAGGAGTCAGTGGGAATAGTCATAACTCATTCATTTGTGCAAGTGTGGGTTGTTATCTGTGTAAAGAAAGCACCTCCTTTTTCCATCCTTTCCTGTATCTCAGATTGTAGAAAACATTTCCCTTGAAGCTGAAGCATTCTAAGGAATTGCTTTGGATACCAGAGTAAATGCTTATTAGAGTCTTACATTTGGACTTCATTTTTCCTTTCTTTCCTACTGAGAGAGGCAGCAAACACTAGGGTCCTCTATGGAGGTCAATGAGGAAGTGACACTAAGAATCTGCTCCTTGGATAGACAAAGGTAAGGTTTGCCTGTCACCACAAAGTTGTTAAGAGTATGAAAGGTATGTTCAGTGTGGTAGTAGAAAGATGGGGGAAAACGCTATTCAGACTTTTTATCATTCATGAAAACATGTTTTCCTGTTCTTTCAATTTTTACTAAGGGTCAAGGACATTTTTCTACCATACCTTGCTATTTTCCCTGTAAAAAATGTAAAAGAGAACTTTCACTGTAATCAGCACTTTTTTTTTTTTTTTTTTTTTTT
>NDXB01015282.1:122723-155529 GCA_002631895.1 Agapornis roseicollis | reverse complement strand
TTTTTTTTTTTTTTTTTTTTTTTTTTTTTTTTTTTTTTTTCTTTTCCCCCTCATAGCTTTCAGTGAAGTATTATTATCTTGCAGGTGCAGAACTGGAAAGCAGAAGGCCTGGATGACTTGTTCCTGGCCACCTACATGTTCATGAAGGAATCAAAACCAGCTTTTTTGTGTATTGCTACAGGGCTATGACCCTTGTCAGATAGTGAATGTCTGCAATGCAGTAGTCTTTATGGACATTCCTTGTCATGCCATACTTCCTTTACTCACTTGGCAGGCAGTGTCTTAAAGAATTTTTTGAAAAGCCTGACATCATATTTTCTATAAAATTCATAAACTATGAAGTATCTCATTGTGGGGCTGAGGAACATGAGAAACAGTATGTTTTCTTTTATTGCTTTCTTTTTGCTACTGAGTTCCTCCATCATCTGGTAGTATCTCCTTTCCGTTCCTATTTGCTATCTTCATGGTCCATAATAAAACAAAACATTCAGCAGTGCTTGCAAAGTCATGTTGAAATCAGGGCTTGGGGAGAAAGTTCAGCAGCACAGGGCATATGTCTTGCTAAATACTATGCTTACTCTGTAACTTCCCCTTAATTTATCTTCCCTAATTTCTGGAACATTCATCTTTTACAGTGTTTCTCAATTCCTTAGCAGTCTAAATAATTTATAATACAGAATGGAACTGTGGATGGATACAAATCTGTAAATCAAGTGTGGCCTAATCTTCCCAATTTTTAATTGCTGGTGAAGGACTGGTCAATCTTTTCTATCTCTTGCATGCCTACATAGAGAATAGGCTGACAGGAGGTAGGTATCATTTCTTTAATTTTTGTGTGGTTCCTCTAGTAAGCAGATACACAAAATGCATCTTTTGGATTGACGTCTGAAGCTGGAATTTTGTACAAATGGTAGGACCTTTTTATTTCATTTGCATATATTTACCCTTGGAACAGAAGTCATTTATATGGATTTCCAGGAGGGCTGCATAGGTTATCCAGAGACCATTTTTCAAAGGCAACTCTCATAAAATATGCATGCAAAACATGCCTGTGCTGTCACAAGCAGGTAATTTCACATGCAAAAATATGCTGTTGTAGACTATGAAAAACAAGCTGTCATTCATGCAATAGTGGTTCACTTGTGCAGTTAATATTTGCAGATTCAGCTAGGAGCAGAGACCTGCAGGAGACCATCTGGGTCACCAGGCCCAGTTAACATAAGTGCAGTCAATAGATGTAGTATAGCCCAGGTGACTTCATAAAACATCTATTTGGTGTACTTAGCATGCCACAGAACTGGTAACCTTCAGGATAAAATATCAAATAATATAAAAGTCAGTGATGGGCCACATAGGAGAATGTGAGACTGAGGAGAATCGCCAATGTCCTAGATTCTTCTGCCATGGATCTATTAATAGCCATATGATGGCTATTAATATAATAAACAGCACACCTTCCATAGAAACGCTGTCAAATTTCCTTCCCTGGAGATTCAAAACTAGACTAGACAAGGCCCTGGTCAGTTTGGACTGGCTGGCCTTGTGAGCAGAGGTTGGATTAAATGACCTCAAGAGGTCCCCTTCAACCTAAACTGCTTTTATTATCCTGTGGTCCTGTTTTTGTTCTCAGCTGCAGAACTTACGTCTGAACTGAAGTGCTCCCATGCTTTCCTTTTTAACTTGCTGTGGGCTGAGAATTAATTCAGCTGTTGACATCATTGCTTAGTTTGGGATTCCCTTTCTCTCTGATTTTTGAGCCTTACTGTAAGACACATAATTGAGAATGAGATAAACAAGCACAGACCAAAAATAAATAAATAAATAATGTTTTTATTAAGTCATGAGAAAAGTACTCCTGATTCACAGTATTAAACAAAACCTTGGCTCTGAGGTAACAGGAGAAAAATGCACAGATGAAAGTCCTGAGGGAAGGATGAGCATTCTGTACCTTGTGTAGTGTGCTGCCCTAATACTGTATGTTGTTGAAATTTGGGGGAACACCTTCAGGTGTTCAAGATTTTTAACTTGAAATCTGTTCTGTTTGCATGAGGGACAACATACAAACTAGATGGGAAATGCAGTTGTGGGGGAGCTTGCAATCAGTTTCAACTTTCAGCTGAAATCAGTGGTAGAAGTTGTTTAAATCTAGTGGAGCTGGATGAGGCACATAGCTGTGGAATTATTTAGGAAAGTTTCCCTGCCCTTGTGTAAGCCTAGGAATAGATCTAGTCAGCTAAACCTAACACAATGCTCTAAAGAATGATCCCATTTGTCATAAGAGCAGACAGGTCCTCTCCATCAGTGAATATTTGTGCTAATAGTGTAATTCCAACTGAGCTCAGCAGAAAAGCAAGCACCCACATCTAGCTGATTTAATTTGGTAGAGCATAATTAATTAAAGTAGTATCTGTGATCTGTTAATTAAAAGAATAAAATCTGAAATTAGATTTTTGGTAAAACAGAAAATGTGGACTTGGCAAAAGTTTTGAAACTCACATAAGGCTTCTGATAAATTTGCATTGGATATGCAGTTATTTGGGGGGAGGGGTAGAGGTTAAAAGAGGGTCTTTTATCTCCCCCACAAAACCATCTGTGAGCCTTTTTTTATCTGACAGGCAGTAGAAGAGGAGGAGATGTGTAGGAAAAATTAAATGTTCACATTGTTCGGGAAGAAGAAAGGCATGTGTCTTAGAAGCTCTCTTATCTAAACTTCTGCTTTCCTAAAAGCTCTATAAGACATATTTAGGTCGCGTCCTCTGAAGTGCATCATTTGCCTTAAGAAACTTCTTTTAGAAGAGATCTTGGTGTGTCCAATTCCAGTCTGAGGTCCTGATCCAAATATCGCTGAATTCAGTATCTCCACATTCCATCTCAGTGATTGTAAATGAGGGGGTGGAGGTCTACTGTGCAAAGACGTAAAAATATTCTCCCTTTTCAGGCATATGCAACTAAAAAAATCCCTGAATACGTAAACAAGCATTAACAACCTATGGAGAAGATGTTGAAATACAAAGTACACTCAACATGTTAAATCTTGCATTTATCTGAAGAATTTGTCACATCACCCAGTCAAGTTTATAGATCTTTTCCAGAAGTCCTTAGACATCTATGTATTGTGCCTATCTAGCTATTCAGAATCCTACGATTGGTGATGTTTGAAAATAAAATCCCATGAAAAGTTAAATCCATGCTGTATGATGTGGTAATAGATAATCTAAAATTATACATATATATATGCAAATGTTGTGTATAAATGTANGACATCTATGTATTGTGCCTATCTAGCTATTCAGAATCCTGGGATTGGTGATGTTTGAAAATAAAATCCCATGAAAAGTTAAATCCATGCTGTATGATGTGGTAATAGATAATCTAAAATTATACATATATATATATGCAAATGTTGTGTATAAATGTAAGGTATAGATAGATGTAAGATAGATTATTATATGTGTAAGATACAAAGCTGAATATTTTGCTTTAGTGAACCAAAATATTTTTACATCAGCAAAATTCAGTGTTCCATTACACAAGCAGTGCACGAAACAAAACAGAAAAAAGTGAAGACAGTGTTCAGTATCAGTAGCTATTGTAAAGAATATCTTAAAAAGAATTATACCATTGAGGTTTAGAATAGTTTTATAATTTCTGTTAGGGTGGCACCAAAAAAAAAAAAAAAAAAAAAAAAAAAAAAAAAAAAAAAAAAAAAAAAAAAAAAAAAAAAAAAAAAAAAAAAAAAAAAAAAAAAGTTGTATTTAATGTATTTTACAAATGCTTTAAAGTATTTGAAAATATCTTGTTGGCTTTCTTTGCCCATGCAGTTTTTTCTCTAGCAGCCAGTCTGTGTACTGGTAAGTGCTATTACATCAAGCAGGACTTTGACCTAGCATCCAAATAACTCAGTACCTGAAAAGCAAAACAAGTAAAAAAGAAAACAGTTGTCTGAGTTCAACATAAATGTGTGTATATACACCCAATATAATTTCCTTATCATAGCAAGTACTCTCTCTAGTCTCATATATAAGACAAACAGATATATTCTCAGTGTGTTTGTGTACATGAGCACAACAGACACATTATAAGAACAATGTATCTAAAAGCTGGAAATATTTCTACATACTGTTACTGTAGAAACCAAAACATTTTCTTCAGTAGCTTACTGTTCAGGTAAATTCGCATAAAGAAACACTTTAATCTGCCTGTAAGCAAACTGATAAGGACATGGGGTTTGAAGTACAATTTTAATAACCTGTGTGGTTGTCTTTATTTTATATTTTAAAGAAAATATATTATTCATTATATGTTGTAGATAAATGGATGTGGAAAAAAATTCAGGTTTTGTCTTTATGTTTAAATTTGCTGACAACAGATCTGCCAATTATTGATGCTAACAAATAACTGTTGTTAATGAATAAGGGGGATTTTTGGGAATAAGATTAATCAGCTATTTCCAAACTGCAATGTGGGTCAGAACATACTAACGAAGAAATTTTCTTTTCGGTTTTATAGCCTGGAAATATTCTCAGTATGTAAAAGAAAATGATTGCTCTCTGTGTATTAGAAAAATCACACTTTTAAATTGATTTCCATAAATTCAATTTTATGATTAAGAAGAACATTATCTCTAATTAGATGAAAGCTTCTTAGCATTATCCAATTCCTGATTTAAATCCTTGTGTTTTCTACCTACTGTTTGAAGAGTCTCTCTAGTTAAAATTTGTTCTTTCAGTCTCAAAATATGTTGCATATGATACAAGCCCCTAGTTTATCAACAGTCATGGTTTCTAGTATCTTAATAATCTGCAAATATTATGTATTGACACTTCTCATGATGAAATGAATTGCAATGTCTCTTGAGCTGAATGACATCATATTCTTGGGGACAGCAGACCAAAGGGCTAGCAGAGCCAAATTTGTCACCAGAAGCACCAGGAGTGCCACCTCAAGCACAAATTCAGATGTAGTAAGGGATCTGCAGGCTTTTAGTTACATCAATGCTAGTAAATAAAGCAGCCTAGGGCCTCTTCTGTGGTTCTATGGTCAGCTGGCATGGTATTCCTATAGCTGAAATGCCTACTCCGTAGCAGGGTGTCCTAACCCTGATTGCCAATAGATCCTTGCATTTATTCTTTCCTCAGCTGCGCCTAGTCTTTGCCAGAGAGTAGATAAAGAGTAGAGATGAACACATGTCAGGGCTTGTCTATATTATCTGGTCCTAGTCCAACAGTATAGGCAAAGCCTTTTTTTAACAGTGTACTTCTTTCCTGAGATTTCCTGCTTTTATGTAAAATTATAATTAGAGAATAAAATTGCTCTATCAGAAACAATTACTTCAAAATGGCCAAGTAAGATCTTCTAGAGCTCTTCAAAATGATATCACTTGTTCCACCACTCACTGAAGGCTGCCACACAACTTACTGGTCAGCAGTGGTCTGTAGGGAACCAGTGCAAAGAGATAGGTGTGCAGAAGGATCTTTTGCAAGATCAGTAAATCTGAAGCTGAAGGATTATTGCTGTTCCGCTCCAACAGCCTGCAGGCCACAATCTCAGTTCTTCTGCAAGGCCCTCAGCCTCAACAAAAGAAATGATGTTTTTAATTACCAGTATAGCTGCAACATCTTCCTATCTCTGCCCTTAAATAAAACATATAATCCTTCTGCTTTCCTAATTCCTTCTTATACTGGGTAAAGATAACAAAAATAATAGGTGTTTCAGAACAACGTATGGGACGGAACTGCATGTGTGGGTGAAACAGGATGCAGCATGAGGCAAAAGTTTCTTTTCACTCAAAATAACTTATTTATTTATAGAGGTCTTTTATTTATGGAGAGCATCATCACCACCAAAGAACAAAAATAAATCCTTGCCATTCTCTGCATTTGGGTGCTAGAAAGTATGTGCTGAAAAGAAAAGTATTCTATAAAGGTCAATGCTGGTTTTTGGTTTGGTGGGGGCTTTTCTGATGAAATTTAATGGGCAGCAGTTAAATGAACTGATTAGAGCTAATATACATATTACCTAACGGCAAGCAGTTGAAAGATGTACAACTCCAGACTAGAAGAAGGTTGAAACACAAACTGGAATCCATCTTAGAGGCCTGAAATTTAGCTTTTGATAGCTTTGTAAAGTGGAAGTTTGTTGAAGTAGCCCTGGTTTTGCCTTCAATTCTGGTCCTCATTCCTGGCTACCTTCTCCCACCAGCTCCAATGAGGCATCACAACTATGCAGACTTGCAATGAAGCAGATCAAGCAACTTCAGGGTGAAAACCAGCCTCCCCTAACCTTTTTGGTTTGTTTTTTTTTCTGGGTGTTATGCCACTCATACTCAAAAATGCACCATCCTTGCAACTTTCTCATCAGAGGCCTGATAGCAAAGAAAGACTCAGAATACTTTGAAACTTAGACAGAAGTAGTAGGCCTGCAAATGTGGTAGAATATGTTATGCAGGAAGGTAATCTGCTCTGTCTTTGCACAAAAGCAATCATAAATCTGTGGTTTGACCAATTTCAATGGCATCCAATAAGCAATGGTTTGTCCTAACCCCCTAAAATGAGTTTGTGCAGTGTTGGCAGATTGTCCTAGCTCAAACTGTGTAAGAGATCATGCTAACATTAAAGAGTATGGATGCCTGGGACCTTGTTCTCAATTCTGAACTTGCATAGTTTCCTATTACAAAGACAGACCAAGTTGTTACCAACTAAGAGGAGAGAGGGAAGAAGCTTGTTTGTAGAGGAATGTGTTCTCTCTTTAATCCTAATGATTTTCTGTTATTTCTATGTACAGTAGTTAGTTTTCAGACTGATGAGAAGGAATCACATTTGTGCAGATGGGAAATGCTTATTATGCTAATAGTGTTCTGCATTGTTAGCGGAGATTATTAGACAGAGATGTTAGAAATATCTCTAGTGGAATTAAATAGGTGACAAGGTAAAACGAATCGATAAATGACAACAGTGATTAAGAAATGGATTGTGCTGAATACAACAGTGTAATGGTAAAAGGGAAAAGCATTACTCTCACAAGAAATTGTTTAATCAGTGATTTATCTGTGAAAAAGATACATAAAAGATAGTTTATTTAGACAATACCAAACACTGCTTGTGAGATTTCATGTGATGTTAAATCTAGAGAAAGCTGAAAGAAATGTCAAAATGGTCAGCAAGGAGGTAAAACAGAACACCTGAAAACAAGGAAACCAGAGACAGGTTAGTGTTTTATAATCAATATATTCTGCCAAACAGCTGTATTATGTATGGCCAACTATATATTTTAACATGTAATTTAGTGAAATGTGCTATTTATCTTCTCTGAGCTTATAATAAATCAAGAAAATCCAGTATTACAAATAGGCATACAGCCTGCATAGTCACACCAGTCTCTTATGTTGCATTGAAAACTGCTGCTCTTTGACATGTTGTTTCTATACCTACATCCTTTGTTTCGGCTGGAAGATAGGATTTGTGACTACAGTCTGAAAAATAGGCACTGGGCTTTGTTTCTGAAGCAACACATGTCAGCAGCCTAACTATGCTGTAAACTTTTACTAAATGCTTGATGGAAATCAATGCTCATTTATAAAGTGCTATTGCAGCATTGCAGTTTGATATGACAGAACTCATCATGGTAAATAAATGATTCAAGGAATATGGCTTTTTTCCTTGTCTGTGAATCAGCAGTGAATCAACCTTGCCAATATATTGATTATTCTTAATTATTCAATATGGGTAAAAGCTTTCCTTGTTATGTCAATTACCATCACATGGCATGTTCAAACATTGATCATTTTGACTGTTCACACTTGCAATATGTGACAGATCGCTAAACTTTCTGGAGTCGTTTCGACTCTCTCATCATATGCCTGAAACTTCCATCAGAGGCAGAAGAATGATGAACAGCAAATATCTACAGTCGTTAACTGATAACAAATGTTCTTGTTTGCATTCAGACTTTCCTGCTTTTGTACCTGGCAGGCAATATAATGATTGCTTTTTTCTTCCTGAGACTGAGTATATGTTAAGCAGGGAATTCTGTTGGGACAAATGCTTCTTCCTTTGGATTAATTCTGCACAACATATATGGCTTCCTAGTAGAAATATTTATGAATGCAAAGGCTTATTGACAAGATGATTTGCTCTGACTGGTCACAAAATAGGATTCTGAAGTTTGTCTAAAACAGACATATGTGATGTTGATGCTTGCTGATTTCCAGAACCACTGAAGAACCTCATGTACCAGCTGGTTTTATTTTCTCCTTTTCTGAATGTGTTGATGAAGGGCCAGATCCTCAGATCTACCTGGCTAAAATGGAGAACTATCTATCTCCTTAAACACATGGCTTAGGGCTTGGCGTACCCTCTGTTGCAGTACCTGAGTGCCTTATAATCTTTAAAGCTTCTGAGAAGCACAAGTACAGTTATATCCTTTCAGAGATGGGAAATTACAGTAAAGGCTCATGGTTTGTCTAATGTCACATAGGAAGTCTTCAGCTGAATGGAAGACAACAAAAAATATTCCAGGTCATGGGCCTTCAATATCTGGGACATAAGCATCCTTTCAGTAGATACTTGAGCTGCAAGGAGTAACAGGAAAGGTCATTTCCCATGAGGAGATGCCCAGGATACAGAAAATATGCTCATCTCTTTTTAGTGGTATGTATGATGACAAGAGGAGAGAAAGAGGCTATTTTATTTCTACTGAAAAGCAATTCATAACACATTGTGGAGGTATGCAATTTTACACAATGATGCAGATGTAAACTGATGTAAACAAGGAGGAATCACCCGTGTCCTGTTATGAAAAATTCTTTATTCCTCTCCTTTCTGACACTGAAGACCAGGCAAGGACAGTTTGCTGGGTGACCCAGCAGGAAAGGGTTGTCACTCTCTGATGAGAAGGCAGTAGGAGATACTTCTTTTAGAGTGGGAACTTACTGTTTTAAACACTATCAGTTTTTATGAGACTGATATGTGAAGTTGGATTGCTTCTACTAAAAAAAGAGAAGATTTACCATGAGGGCCTAAGCAGAGTTTTTCAGCATTTCTTTATGTTTGAGCAACTATTTGCTGTGCCCCCCTAAAGAAAGATGAGTGCAATGTGATCTTTCATTTGGGTTGTCATAGCTAAAGGAACAAAGTCACACTGTGGAGAATATTTTTGCATCAGAAGTGTCTTCATGAATCCACATTTTTGCAACACAATCAGTTATTGTCTTATTTTGCAAACATCTGAACAGCCTTGCAAGACAATATTTTTTTTTTAAGATGAGAATAGACACAGACACAATGTTCTTTTTTTGCCAGTCCGCCTATTCCCACACCATCACAAAAGCATTGTTGCCAGGCTAAGCCTCCAACTGTGACTCTGACCTCTGTCCTTCCTGGACAGTAAAAACATCAGTCAATACTTGAGACCCCTGCAAATAACAGGCTTTGATGAGAGTGCCCTTAAGCCTCTAATGCTCCAAAACTCTGAGCACTAAGGGAAAAAAAAATGCAATCTCTGAATGAACCCCTGG
This sequence comes from Agapornis roseicollis, assembly GCA_002631895.1. Classification (NCBI taxonomy): domain Eukaryota; kingdom Metazoa; phylum Chordata; class Aves; order Psittaciformes; family Psittacidae; genus Agapornis; species Agapornis roseicollis. Next base: position 146,015 of record NDXB01015282.1, on the reverse strand, counting down.
ACAATATGAGTCTCAAAATCAAGAAATCGGTCTACTTCTTTTCTCAATAAGGTGACTAAGAGGTTAGCAAAATGCTGTTCTGGTCACTTCACTTTCTTCTTGGGTCTCTCCCTGGCTTCAGATTTACTTACAGCATAGACAGCAGTTCTTTTGGAGAAATTATGACTTTGCAAAGATCTTGGGATTCTTATCAGGGAAAACTAACAAAACACTTTGTGATAAGGCAATCTGAATTAAAACTACAACATTTAATTCTGGGATGGTTTTCTCTTTTTGATATTCTATTGACCTGCAAAATTGCCTTCTCAAAGTTTTTTTTCAGATATCTTGGAATATCTGGAGATTCATGGTAGAAAATAGAATAAGAAGAATATTGGGTACTGCAGTAACTAATTCTTAAATAGACTCAAAGTGAAACATGGTCATTCAGTTCAATAAACTGAACTCAGTAATACTGTTATACTGTATTTTGAATTTTTAAAGTTATGTCATTTTCATTCCATTAAAAAGCAATTTTTTGTAATTTTGTATCCATCACAGGAGGGTAATCGTTCTGCAAAACTAAAATTGCAATTTCTATTTATCAGTTGCAGACCTGGCAACAATTCTGTGTGCTTTCTGACTTTTCAGATTTATTTATTGCATTTAAAAATGAAACAGTCAGCCCGGAAAACTCTACTTAACAGAATAAACAAGCACACATAAAAAACATCTGAAAATATTTACCTGAACTGTTGTATTTTTTAATAGATCTTGACATTGGCTGGCAAAGAGTAAATGCATTGCATTTACTTGGCTAGCCAAGTGCTTACTTTCCCACTAGATAAATGGTAGATGACGCTGGTTCTCTAGAGTGAGTGACAAGCTAGAGCAAGAGCTGAGTTGTCCTGGGAGAAGGACCACAGGATCCCTTAATAAAAGTAAAAACTTAATTGCGTGTTCTCCTCCCTATGTTCAATCAGTGTAAGCACTGGAGAGGTACTGTCATTTCCATGTATTCTATTCTGCTGGTGACTTCTTTTTTCATTGCCTCCAGAAAAGCTTAGAGTAACTGTGCCCTTAATCCAGCTGTCTCAGATAGAAGCCTTCATATAGCTGAAAAATTCCACATTGCCATCTGCCTAGAGCTGCATAAGAAACACTCTTCCTGTCTAGTAACACTCTTCAGACATATTTCTATATTTTTCACTCTCTTTTGGGATGATCAGGGATCTTATAAAGTCTTTTGGTGGAGAACAGGAGGAAACAAAATGACGCATGAGGTAAGGGATTTATGTTCATATCCCTACTCTGAACAAGCACATTGTAACTGAAAATACATTGATTTGGGAAATAGTGAAAGGTAAGTAATGAGCTTTCCTGCTTCGTTCTATGCCAGTTCCTTATGACTTCAAAGTTTGCATCAAAGTTTCTGCATTGTGTTGTTAAAATTTTGTGAGCAGTTTTTTTCTTTCTGAGGGTTTACTTCTCCACGATGATCAGAGATTCGGTGGGTACCAGCAAACCTGTTCCTGTCTAAGAACAAGCTAGTGAATTCAAAAGCTTTCACAGAGCTGGATTTAGGCTATAGAATTGCAGAAGTGAGAGTTTTCGGCCTGAGCAACTGTATTTTTATCTTTGTATTTTCATTAAATTTAATGAAATTTTTGCATTTTCTGAAATTTCATGAAAAATCTTGGGATGCATGAGATATCATCAGTCTTTTGCTTTCTTAAAGCACTTTTGAATCCACACGAATATCAAGAACAATATGTCTATATTGCTTCTCCTGCATGCAAGAAAGAAAGCAAGCAGCATGACAAAGACTGCAAGGTCTGGTTCTAAATGCTTAGTAAATTTTCAAGTGTAAAACCAGGAAAACTATAAAATAAATTAATACTTCTCTTTGCAATAGTATATAACTCTAATTAACTACTGCACCTGTAAGTGTAAGAAAAAACAGACATTTTCATAGATTTTTATATTACAAACTCTGAAGAAATTACTGTAATGACCTAGAGTAACTTACATCATAACTTTAGACATAAGACTTCCCTCCCTGAATTAATTCCTGCTTGAACTAGCATATAGCTTGTAGAAAATAATCTGATCTCAATTAACATCTTTACTGATGCTTAAATAACAGGATTGTGACTAAATTATGCTAAGAAATGAAGTCAAATTCAGTAACGGTAAGCTACATGTATTGTCACAAAAGGCACCAACATCCATCCAACTCTTCAAATGCTACTGTAGACCAAATAAAATTTTAAAAAGTATATTTGGAATGTGTGTTTTCTGTGTTTTCAATCCCCTAGTTTTATTTATTTATTATTGTTTTTTAATAATATTCTAAAAAATCAGAACAATTCCTTCTGCCCAGGTGTTAGTTCCTGTCCCCCAAAGCAATCATGCCCAGATCCAGGAAACTTTCACAGCAGATCATTTTATAGGGTGTATGGTACGACTTCAGTGAAAGCAACTTACACATGCAGAACTCTTCACAAAGTAAAGTAAAAAACAAACATGAAAGACTGTGCATATATCTGAAAATTTTGATTGCTCTCAGCAAATTAAGTTCCCAGTGTTAGAAAAGATTTATTACTGTATTTGGTGTGTATGTTTAAAGTCAGCCTGGTATGCATGTTTAAAGTAATAAGGTAGACATCGGAAAGTTAACAGTTTAATAGCAGGTCTCCTAAGAGTGCCAGGACCCTTAAAGTGATCTGAACATAATTGACAGCTATTATTCTTCACTTAGGAGCATGGCCCACCCCAGGAGAAATGAACAGACAAATCATATATTATCATGTTCCTTCTTGATTGAACAACTTCAGGGGCCCATGGCTAACTGCATGGCCTGTTGTTCAGCTGTGAAAGTGTCTTTTTATTTGTTTGAGGAAGTGCACAATTGAATATGGAGGTGAAAGAGAGGCCATTTCTCTTTTGCCTTTTTTTTTCCTTTCCCTTCAGCCTCAGAAAGGTCAGGAGCCTGCTTCATCTGTCATGCTTAATCAGCTGGTGAAAACTCTGCTGATGTATGAGGTTCTGGCTCCTCTATTTTAAGCATAAATCTTAATGGAAGAATCATTCTGTAATGTGTTACTTCCTGAAATGCGGAGCTGCTCTTTTAGGAGTGTGCTGGAGGCTTCTGGTAGCATGGATGCAGAGTGTTTCTGGAGCTTTTGTTGGGTGATATATGTGACAGTTTCCCAATTGTGTGAGATCAGGTATGTGATCTCAAACTACAGCAAAAGCCTGTAACAAAGGGACTAGACATCGCAACTAGAATGTGAAACAAGGCATCATGACTACAGTTAAGAGGATGCTACTGACTGAGGAACAAAGATGGCAGTACATTTCAATTTCCAAAATGCAATTTCTCATTCCCCTCCAACCCATCATCTTTCTGGTTCAAAGTGTGGAACAGTGGTAAATGCTGTGTATCTAGTAAAGGCTGGCAAGAGATGTGCAAGAGAGGAAGAAAGATAGGATTATGCAATGTTGGCACAAGTAGTTCCTTGTCCTGTCTGGTCATGCAGAGGAATAGGTACCGTCCCTGTCTTTTCAGTGAATTATCTCTTAAAAAAACCCCTTTGCAGTAAAAGATGGCTTTTCACTAAACATTATTTATCTGTCTCCCTGCCATGTCCTACTCACCAGTCTTCAGATACGACATTTCTTATATGCATGCATTCCAGGAAAGCCCAAGAACTTCTCTGAGGAAATAGGCCCTACAGAAAAACCCTGTGATATCCTTAGATACAGTACCTTCTCTACAGTCAAAAGGGAGATGAGTTGCAACAGAGAAATATGATGTTGAAGATGGTCATGGATACTGCTTTTTGCCACAGCATGGAGGAAAGGGAAATAATACCCAACCTTACACAAAATTAAAGTAATCTGCAGCACTTCTCCTTTTTAATGAATCTAATCTCCCAGAAACACATGACTAAAGAAAAAGAAAAGAAAATGAGACCTAGAAACTTTGTGTGGGCTCAGAAATGAAGAAGCCTTGATGTAGCTTGTGTCAGGAATTCTGAAAAGAAAATGTCTGCTACTTTTTAAAAAAAATCATCAAAACTAGCTGGATTTCAAGCAAGTTTTGTCCCATAGGCCGATGTACAATTAAATTGTTCATCATTGTATTCATATATGTACTAAATTCATGAAGCCCAAAACTAAGAAAGGGCTGCAAGAAAGAGCTTTCACAACAGCCTCACTCTACCACAGCTTAATCTCATAATATTGGAAGGAATTACTTCATCCTTTTAAAAATTTGCAAGAAAACACAAGTGAATACACAGACAGATGTATTATTTGCATGGAGCACTTGTTAGCTGTCTTCTGATGTACACAGGTACTTCTGCTTGCTTGCCTTATGTGGATACTGTCAATGATTTTATGACAGTTTGAACTTGGAAATACTACATTGGGTATAACATACACGGTGCACTTTCAGAGAAGCTGAAGAACTTTTAAATATGCAGCCACCTCAGATGGGCACAAGTGTGCGTGCAGGCTACATCACCCTCTAACAAAGGTTCTCCAACCATGCAGTCTGCAACCTCATAAAGTCATGATGACAATTCTCTTTCTGGTGCTAAGACAGAAGCTTAGTTTGCAACTATGTGTAAAGTTGCAACTGGAAAGTATTTCGGAACTGGTACTCTAATGACAACTTTACAAGTTACAGCAATGGCTCAAGATTGAGTGCATGCGTGTTCATGTATAAGTAATTCATGTCACTAGTTCTCCACCTACTGGTGGTATTTTTAAGGCCTAAAAACCCTAATGCCCCTCCTATGAGTGAGGTGGAAGTTACCACTAGTTAACCCCATAAAAATGTGCAATCAGCTAATTGAAAAATTCTAATTAAGCCTGTGCTTATGGCACAGTCATCCACATATGGAAAGGCACTCAGCTTGCCTGTAGGACTGGACTGCTTGCCACTGGCGAGCAGCAATGGGATTGGGCAAGCTTTCTTTTCCCAACCACTGGAGCATGATGGCCTGGAAGACTGTGTTGATGGCAGGCTTGCTGAGTGCCAATTTTTCAGCTGCAGCTACCCATGGTTCCTTAGTTCCAGCTGCCTATTCACCCACGTTCCCTGTTCTCAGTAGTCACCATTTCAGAAACAAAATGAATGGGGATGAACACAACTACCATTAGGAAAAACAATGACAATTAAAAATAATTAATAAACACTCCTATTACAGGGCATATGCATGCTGTGTGTCTAAACTGAACTGAGTCTGAAAATTAGTACACCTCATTACCCAAATGAATTGGAATTACACAGCACAACTTCCACTATTAATACAGCTTAAAGAAATCCCCCCCCCTTTTTCCTCATGTATATTTGTTTNCCTATTACAGGGCATATGCATGCTGTGTGTCTAAACTGAACTGAGTCTGAAAATTAGTACACCTCATTACCCAAATGAATTGGAATTACACAGCACAACTTCCACTATTAATACAGCTTAAAGAAATCCCCCCCCCTTTTTCCTCATGTATATTTGTTTCCAGAAAACTATGTGCTTTTTAGTCAAAGTATATTAGAATGAACATTGCTAATCACATCAGTCCAGATGGTTGGCTCTCTACTTGCCAAATGGAAGTAGTGTAACCTATTTAAAGTGCAATTTACGTAAGCTCTGTGTTAATAAAGATCCATGAGCTTCTGGACTTTTTCTCTATTCCTTCCTATATCACAGGTTCAGTTCGCAGAGGCAGAGCACAGTGATTGTGAATGCCATTGATGCTGGTCACTCAAGCCAAGACTGCTCGGTACCTTGCCCCCAACCTTTTGTCCCTGTCTTCTCATAGCAGTGTTTGATCCTATAATTGATCATTATCCTCTTTTGAAGTTAAAAGTATACTTAGGAGCATATATGCCAAACCCACATAAATCTGTGGTAAAGGCTGGCGCGAAACCTATCTCAAAATAATATATTTGGTTATTGCGTGCATCCAGCCTGCATTCTCAGACCAGCTGGAATGTGTTAGAATTGTTTTGTGTTCATGGGATCTCCATCTGAACCTTACACAATTTAATTTTCTCTGGAAATTTACTAACTTTGAGTCTACTGTGCACCCTGTCCTTCAACCCAACTAGGATTTTCTATGTGGCAGAACACACTATGCTGGTGATCACAACATATTTTTCTAATGTATGGAATGATGTGCTTATAAATTCCTGTTGGTGTAACTCATACAGGTAAGGTTTTTGTTGCTGAGAGCATGTTTACAGCAGGTTTTGCAGGTCATACACCTTTCTGTTATCCAACTGTCATGTGGAAAGAAATCATACAACCACAGATCTTCTAACATTGAATCATTGGCTTGGCTGTACATACCCCACTTTCCCTGGATCTTCTAGAGAAACTTATGGACAATCTAATCTGTAATAAGCAGATAAAATGGCTCTGATGGCAGAATAGGAAAACAGGAAAATAAACAGGTAAATTAAAGAAAGAGAAATAAAAACTTGGAAAGAAACATACTGGTCAGACAGACTGCTCTAGTACAAATGGTAATTGGTACTTTGGACATATGCACTGAGAAGGTTCATATTGGTATTAAATTGAATTTTGCTGCTAAAAATATGACAAGAGAGAAGACTTTATAGTAGAAAAGTTGGTCCGTATCATCTGTTGATTAGGAAGGCTATGTGATCTTTGAATCTAGAAAGCTTGTACAGGCATCCAGTGGTCTGTTTAATACTTTTTAGCTGCTGTGGATCTCCACTGAAATTTCTGTAGTAATTTGTGTGTGTTTATGTATATGTAGAGAACAAATCTTATAAAGCAAGAACATCCTAGACTATCTATAGTCAACACAATAATAATTATGGGTATATGATGGACAGTTGACGTCATCTAACTGGATTTGTGCAAACCATTTGACACTGTCCCACATGACATCCTTGTCTCTAAATTGGAGAGACATCAATTTGATAGGTGGGGCACTCAGTGGATAAAGGACTGGCTGGATGGCCGCATGCAAAGAGTCAATGGCTCAGTGTCCAGCTGGAAGCCAGTGACGAGTGGTGTCCCTCAGGGGATTGGTGTTGGGAGCGGTCTTGTTCAACATCTTTGTCACTGACATGGACAGTGGGATTGAGTGCGCCCTCATCAAATTTGCCGATGACACCAAGCTGTGTGGTTCGGTGGATACACTGGAGGGAAGGAATACCATCCAGAGGGACCTTGACATGCTTGTGAGGTGGGCTGATGCCAACCTCATGAAGTTTAACCATGACAAGTGCAAGGTCCTATACCTGAGTCGGAGCAATCCCAGGCACAGCTACAGGTTGGGCAAAGAGGAGATTGAGAGCAGCTCTGCGGAGAAGGACTTAGGGGTGGTGGTCAAGGAGAAAATGAACATGAGCTGACAGTGTGCACTCTCAGCCCAGAAACCCAATTGTATCCTGGGCTGCATCAAAAGGAGCTTGACCAGCAGGTTGAGGGAGGTGATCCTGCCCCTCTACTCTGCTCTCGTGAAACCTCACTTGGCGTATTGTGTGCAGTTCTGGTGTCCTCAACATAAAAAGGATATGGAGCTGTTGGAACAAGTGCAGAGGAGGGCCATGAGGATGATCAGGGGACTGGAGCATCTCCCATACAAAGACCAGCTGAGATAGTTGTAGCTGTTCAGCCTGGAGAAGAGAAGGCTGCATGGTGACCTCCTAGCAGCCTTGCAGTATCTGAAGGGGGCCTATAGGGCTGCTGGGGAGGAACTCTTCATTAGGGCCTGTAGTGACAGGACAAGGGGTAATGGGTTCAAACTTAAACAGGAGAAGTTTAGATTTGCTATAAGGAAAAAATTCTTTCTTGTTAGGGTAATGAGGCAATGGAATGGGCTGCCCAAGGAAGTTGTGAGTGCTCCATCCCTGGCAGTGTTCAAAGCCAGATTGGACGAAGCCTTGGGTGGCCTTGTTTAGTGTGGGGTGTCCCTGTTTATGGCAGGGGGGTTGGACCTAGATGATGTTAAGGTCCTTTCCAACCCTAACTGTTCTATGATTCTATGATTCTATGACATAGTGGTTATATGCTAGCAAATATGAAGAACTCACAAGCACTACTTTTTAAAGGACCTTATAAATTTCTCCTGTGCACAACTTACACAAAACCCAAGGTGACACCTGCCGATGTCTGAAAGTCTGGGGATAGTCAGTAAAAGGCACAGAACACCCACTGCTCTGTGCTGTCCTGTACCAGGCCTGGGGTGAACACATGTGCTGATTGCACTTAGACAGCATGAGAGGAAGACTCAGCAGGTTTTACTGAGAGCTGTAAGTTTCTGATGGGGACTTTTTTACCTCAGTCTAGCATCTGATCTTGCAAGCCTTTGTCAGGACTGATGCACTAAAGTAGCTCTTAGTTTTGGAAAGTGGAAGGAGAATGAATAGAGTGACTCTGCCATGTCCCTTTCTGCTTGGTTTTCTATGACTCCTTGAAAACAACTCAAACTCTGAGTGAGACTATTTTCAAACATTACGGCTCTCCAAGAATCCAAGCCTGAAGATTCTGAGAATGTTTTATTGCCAGGAAATTGACTCTTTCACTTGTGACTGATGCTGTCTTGTTTAGTTGTTGTTTTGGTTTTTGCCTCTTCTAACTGGAATATCCTTTCCATGAGTAGAGGAAGATTGAATTACTCAGGGGTGAGTTCTTCTAATCTTTAGAAAACACTTCTAGAGTCTTCTATGGGCTGCTTCTAATGCCTCCTGCTGCTTTAACCTGTTTTCTTACAGAATTGTGTGTTTATGGCATTTTAATCAAATCTTCCTATTAAAGGTGTGAGCACCATTTTGTGTGAGGTGAAGACTTGAGCACTATCTACATCAACACCTGACAGAGCTTGGCGATTATACATAACCTACATAGCAGCTTTTCTGCTACACTTTTGACTAAGTTCTCACTCATTTTGTAAATCTTGACAAGACAGGCAATCTGCCTCCCCATTAGAATCACATGACCACTGCCCATCATTATAGTCAGCTATCAATGAATGAGATGACTGTAAACTAAGCTATATTACTGGTACCTGCCAGTACCAGCTAAGTCTTCTTTATCTCTTAATATAAAAAACCCCTGGTGAGTACATGTGCTTACAAGATTTACAGTAGGGATTAGAATCTGGAAGATAAATTTTCCTTCCCATTTCACGCATGCAACCTATTGCCAGGTCAGGATGCATTCTGTCACTTAACACAAGAAAGGACTCTGGCATGAAAACCAGGATGTGTTTCACTCCATTAATCAAAACTGGTGTAAACCTATCTTTAGACCTTGTCCAGACAAGAAAGAAAAATAATGTCCAAACTAAACCAAGCTCTTACCTGCTTTATTTCTGTGTGTCTTATTTTCCCTTGTTTTCCTGTTTTTCTCAAAATGTTTGAGACTTAGTTGGAATATTACTGCTGAAGGGTGAACAGTGGTCCCTCAAATGACTTATTTCAGGTCTGTAGCAGATTATAAATATTTGTATTAATATTAAAATTGCCACAAGAGTCTCCAAGCAGGTTTTCTTTTGTACGAGGTGTTATGCTAACATTTAGAAATACTTTTCTTCTTCAAAGATTTTAGAAAGATTTAAGAACCTAAAGGTATTAAAACTTCACCAAAGCAAAACTGCAGAGCTGGACATGGCTGCTGAACACTAACAAATATCTGTTCAGTAACTGGTTCCTGTTTTGGACATTCAGATTGCTTTTATTACCTGCTTCTGGGTTTGATCCTGACCTTACAATTGGTTCTGCTCACGTTACTCAAATCAACTTGCTAGAGTGATGGTAGGAATTATTCCTTTCACATCTGTATATCAATGCTTTCATGGGCAGACTTACACACCCTTAAAAATTATTTCTCTAAACAAGGAAGGATCTCATTGCAACCACATCTCATTAAACTAGCCTATTGTCCTATAGAAAAATAGGGTAAATAGAACATAAACATACTTAAGTTCCATCCACTCCACCTGTTCTATCAGATTCTCCCCCAGTAGTTGAGAGAATTGCAACACAAGGATTTATCAACTGCCTCTCAAACTCAAGAGAGGTAATTTTTAACCTGCTCCCTTATAGCTGGCCTTAGGTTTTAAATCTCTCCATATGAGCCTCAAGTAATAATTAGAGCAATTAGTTCCTGCTCCTTTGCGATAATTGCTAGGGTAAATTGAACTGACTTTCCTGAAAGTTCCCCAAAAGAGTTGAAAAGAAAGAAGGAAAGAAGGAAAGAAGGAAAGAAAAAAACCCAAACCTCACTAAACAACTGAGGGAAGAAAAACGCTGTAGGCACAAACAGGCAGAAGTAAATGGGAAAAAGAAAAGCAAGACAATTTTCCACATTCCATTCCTGTGCTGCTGCCTCACTCACAAGCACCACATATATAACATTCCTTCTTGCAGCCAATAGGCCTCCCTACCCCAGGTGCCATCAAAAATTATGGGAAGCTAAAAAAAAAGAGCTTATATCTTAAAAGCAACCCTGTTTTTCATCAAAACACATTGCTTTAGAGCAGCCATCTGACTGGAAAAGGGAGAAAAGAATTAAGAGAGTCTTATTCTCTCCATTTCTAGGTAATGCTCAGCCAAAAGAATAACTGAACAATAATGAGAAAGAACTTAAATTTACCAAGTTAAAGGGAGAAACACTGCAGTGGAATAATTTGCTAAAGGGGATTAAGTACAGGTCAACATAGCCCTCTGTGGTCAGCAGCAACAAAAGCAGAATCAAGCAGAAAGTCTTTACAGATCTAGTGCCAATAGTAAGAATACTGTATTTAATGATTTCAAAATTTGGCTTTGTTTAGAATCAACACAAACCCCAACAATTTCAAATTATTTTTTTAAAGAAATAGTTCATTTTTTTTTAGTTCTTTCAAAGTTTTCAGCTTAAACATTAAAATTTTGTCTTTTTTTATTTTAGTCTTTTTATACTGTGCAACACACAAAAATATTTGAAGTAAACAAGAAATGATCATATTTGATTTAAACAGACAGAAATGGGAGAGCTTAAGTAGTCAAAAATGTCCTCCAGCTCCTTTTTTTTTTTTTGTGTGTGAAAATGAAATACTAATGAATCGCAAGAAGTAATTGGGTCGATCCACATAGACACAGAGTATGTTATCTCAGGAATAATAAAGCCAGCTCTCCTTCACTAGTTATTTGTCCAGTGTTGCTTTACTGCAGATACATTCCTTAAGTGAACTCAGTCTTGCAGGAAATACAATGAAAGTCATTAATATGAAGTGATTATTTCAAACTGTGAAAGAGGAAAAAAGAGTTGATAAAAGAATCTTGAAATTATTTCATGTCATTTGTCCAATTACATAATGTCCCAATTCCTTCTATTTTATTCTCTCTATGAGGAAACCCTGGTGTCTCCTATCTCTTCAGATTTCTTAAGAAAATATCTCAGCACAAGACTGAGATTTTACGATAGTACTGTAGGTGAAAAATCATGTCTTCAGAAACGGAAAAAGAGCTAGCTAGGATTCAGAAAATGATTAGACTTCTGCTTACTGTTGGTCCTTGGAAGAGATAATCATGCCCTGTGTGTAAGCAAATGCCAGTTTGCATGGCTTAGCTGCCCTGGAGAAAAGCTCTGGGACAGAGCTTCCCTCTTTTGCCAGGTGAGCTGGAAATGAGCAGCAGAAGGACAGAAGTTTGGAAGAAGTGAGAGCAGATCTCTGACTCCACTGAATCAATGCCAGCCTCCCATGTAACCTCAAGGCTGAAGAGGATCATCCACGAGCAAATGCAACACAGAGCTGGTCTTATGTCAGGTTGATTGGAACAGAAGCACTGAGTAGCATAGGAGTGATGAAAGTAACACAGGAGTCACTCTTACCTCAGTGCTTGCCCTATCCAGTCTGCTGAAATATGACTTGAGTCCTAGAGCATGACTTCTGATTTGCTGAAAGTCCTGTGATGTTCATCAGCTTTCAGAGGATCATGCCAGGCACAGACTTCCTTTTGCAGGTATTGCTGAAATATCACAGAATTGGGAGGCACACTGTCAGAGAGGGGAAACTTCTTTTAACCTGGAACTTACTTGTCTCATACTGGTTTATCTGTATGTGTCAGTAAGCTGACTACTGAACTGTGGTCAATTAAGAGATTTCATTGTTTTGAACAGACAGGCACCAGAGCACACTGGTAAAGACTTGGTAACAACAGTATTTAGATGTGTATTATAGATTAACAAAATACTGAGTCTGTGTAGAGAGACACAAATGTCAATACAGGCACTATAATTCGGCTTCCCACATTTTCATGAATTTGGAATAATCACAATGAAGGCAGAGAAACTCTAGTGACATAATTAGAGTACTGTACTGCTAAAAAAAGGGATGCACAACACCTACATCTTCATATAATGCACTCCTCACCTACAGTTAATGCAGTGTGAATTCAAACAAAATACAGAAATCTAAACCAGGGAGAGCAGATCATGGTTGACATAAACCACTGCAGGCATATTTATATTTTCTTTAGTATTCCTTCAGAGACCAGGAATCACAGCTGACATGCATTCAAATGAGGTAATTTCCTTATCTTGAAGTCAGTATAATATACACTTGGTCACTTCAACTAGGTGAAGTGATATACATAGGAACTGCTAGCTTATTTAAACAGAATAAGATATGAGACCTCATGTACCTTTAAGAATTTGCTCCTTTCTCACTACTGGTACAAAATATAAATGGAAGGATATATAATTGGTGAGTTAAGATGTCAGGGTAAAAATATTTACCACTGAAGAATTATGGAGGGCATCAGGTCTCATAAGGAATCTGCTTTATGCAAAAGCTCAACATGGACTCTTGTGATACAGCACTCTGAACTTTAGGGGAGCATATAAAGCTTTAGAGAAACCTTAATGAACAAGAGTAGAGGTGCCAATGATACAGTCAGGGGAGACAAGAAGTAGACAAGCATGAGTTTAAAAATCTTTTTATTAGATAAAAGTCCAATAAAGTTTGCACAATTCTGCTTCATAAATAAAATTTCTTCCATTTAATTTATTATGATTATATTTTTTATGTATCTGGGTCTGGGGAAAATGCCATGCATTGTTGAATCCTAATGAGAATGCACACTAAATCCCCACATTAGGTGGTGATTTGATGTTTTGCAAAGTCAAGTTCTTCTGTGAAGGTACAAAAGATGTTAAAAATGTAGAATTGAAAAAGGTAATAAGGTACTCAGTGTGAAGCTGAATGTGGGTACATGTCACATACCTGTGTGTTTGTTAAAACTACATGTGGGAGGAGAGATTTGACTTTCATAGAATCATAGAATAATAGAATAGTTAGGGTTGGAAAGGACCTTAAGATCATCTAGGTCCAACCCCCTGCCATAAGCAGGGACACCTCACACTAAACCATGCCACCCAAGGCTTCGTCCAACCTGGCCTTGAACACTGCCAGCAATGGAGCACTCACAACTTCCTTGGGCAACCCATTCCAGTGCCTCACCACCCTCACAGGAAAGAATTTCTTCCTTCTATCCAATCTAAACCTCTCCTGTTTAAGTTTGAACCCGTTACCCCTTGTCCTGTCCCTAATGAAGAGTCCCTCCCCAGCAGCCCTATAGGCCCCCGTCAGATACTAGAAGGCTGCTAGGAGGTCTCGAAGCAGCCTTCTCTTCTCCAGGCTGAACAGCCCAAACTTTCTCAGCCTATCTTCATATGAGAGATGCTCCAGTCCAATGGTCATCGTCCTCATGGCCCTCCTCTGCACTTGTTCCAACAACAACATGTCCTTTTTCTTATAAGGACACCAGAACTGAATACAATACTCCAGGTGAGGTCTCATGAGAGCAGATCAAGCAACAACCCATCTAGGAAAGACTTTTTTAGCTTCATGCCTAAAAACGATGCTTTGTGATAAAGTGCAACATCACCTCTGCAAATTTTATTTTGAAGCATAAACAGAAGGATCTTCCACTGAGGTTTCATTGACAAAGTGTTTACTGTTAAGGGAAGTACTGTGTAAAATCTCAGGAGGAGGCTGATTTCTCAAAGCTAAACCTACCAGTCACCAATGTTCTGAGTGGTGTCACAGCACTTCAAGAAGGATGATTTCAAATATAATAAAATATTTTTAAAGATGTTATAAAGAATAAATATTTTAAAAATATCTTTATGGCAAAAATATAAACTTTGTTACCTGTTTCCTGATGCATTTCTTAGATTTTATGCTAAAAAAACATGCTTTTTATCAGTCCTGAAAACAAAAACCCTGACCACAGGCAAGTAAATCTGTGTATGCTTAAGAGTCCAAAGGAGGATTGTGCCTGGTGAATACCATAGACAGTACTTTCACTTAAGGCTGTGAAACTTGAAACATGATTGTATTTCTCATCTGCACTTCTCCAAGTTGGAGCCATGTGGAGCTTTACATGCCTAGGGAAGAGCGTGGGGAAGTGGAGAAATTCTGAGACGGAATGTGTCAGATCTATCGCTACACAAAGTGTTAACACATGCTTGGCTTCTCACTCTCTTCATTCTCTCCTCTACATCACCTGCCTCCTGAACTGAACATCTTGGAGGTGGTGAGACAAGACAACAAGGAAGGACTGTTTTCCCAGCTCTGATAGAACACAAAAGTGTAAATGGGCCAGCTGATACGGGAGATGTTAGGGTTTTAGAATAGGACATAGGTTCTCCTGCATTTAATTTCCAGTGCTCAGCAAAATGTTAGACAAAGGAGAACATTCCTGGGTTTTGCACTTAGCAGCTTATTTCTTAGCATTGATTCAGTTTGGTATGTTATTGACTCTCCAAATGCTGAGTCTTCTGACCTCAGTGGCACTTGCAGGTGCTCAGCACCTTTTAGAACATGGGTAAAAGTGCTGTAGGTGATTAGGTCCCTAAAATTATAATAACTGGATCAGATATGGAGTCATTTTGCCAAAACTCCTATCTTTGAAGGCAGTCACTTCTAAGCACAATCCAAGACAATTAAAAACGCTGTATTAAGGCCTTCTAATCAGTGTTGGAGAAAAGGCTCTGAAGAAGTAGCTATAATTTCAACAGCTGCATTAGCTGTTCTGACTAGATTCTTGCCATCCATGTAAACATACATTTTCCCTTTGAATCTTACCACTTACAAACCTCAACTATTTACAAACAGTAAGAAGTAGGTCACTCCCACTTCAGATCTTGAAGCTGTAATGAAGTGTAAACATAAATGAATTCCTGTTGAGCTTCATAAGTCAATTTTTATTCTCACACCTATCTGTGGGACTGAAGCCTAAACATGGAATGTATGCAAAACTACAGACAGAAATGGTTGGAGGGAAATGCATTACAAGACCACTATTACTCTATCCTTTTTTATTATTGTTGTGGTTTAAACCCAGTTTCTACTCCCTCCCCCCCTCTTTCTTTCTTCCCCCTGACTGGAGGCAGGGCCCCTCTAATAACCATCACAGCTTAGGACACTTAAGTCGTACTGAAAAGGATTATTCTTCGTTATCACAGGAGCTGGAGAAAAGTCAGCTCTTCCTCTCCATCTGGGGATCTGCTGACCAGAGACTGAAGCTGCAGCATTCATGGGACCATCAGTCTTAGTCCTTGCTCCCCTCTTCAATTCACTCACCCGTTCCTCCAAAGCTGAAGTAGGTTTTCCATCCCATTTTGTCATGTCTTCTTGATGATCCCACAGGTAAAACCATAGGGTGGCCCGTGGCGTATACCTTCTATATCTTCTCTCT
Organism: Agapornis roseicollis; assembly: GCA_002631895.1. Lineage (NCBI taxonomy): Eukaryota > Metazoa > Chordata > Aves > Psittaciformes > Psittacidae > Agapornis > Agapornis roseicollis. The sequence goes on along the minus strand of NDXB01015282.1, from coordinate 130,303 downwards.
CAAACAATAGGCCGCCTTTTGTTAACAGCTGAGACATGTGTTGGTACACGTGAGGAGCTGGATAGTTCATCCCTCAGTTGTTTGAGATCCTGGAACAGTTTTTCCACAGCTGAGATAATGGAAGGGGTGAGATTGTCTTCAAACTCTCAGAGTTTATGAATCATTTCATCCATGGTTAGTAGTACTATGTCATTCCAGGTTACTGTTGCCAATGAATGGGCATATGATGATGGTGCATTCCATGTAAGTTTCTACCACATGGGTCGTGTACATTCGACTTCATCTGGGTCTATGTGTATATCCCCGTTATTCGGCTTAATGTGATAGATCATCTCTATGATGGCTGATTCCCTCAGAGACTGGATGCCTTTGTCTAAAGTAGTCCACTTGGCTGAATAACTCATAACATCGTCCTTGTATGGAAACCTTTCTTTCACAGCTGCCAAGAGCCGTCTCCAAAGACAGAGGGACCCTCTCTCTCTTGCAATTGCTTTGTCAATTCCCCCTTCTCTAGCAAGTGATCCCAGCTGCTTGGATTCTGTACCTTCTAGTTCATGACCATTGGCCCCATTGTCCCAGCACTAGAGCAACCAGGTAATGATGTGTTCCCCTGGTTGACAAGTGAAATCTTTTCACATATTCTGTAGCTTGGTTGATGTCCGAGCTCGAGAAGTCACCTCTTCTTCTTCTTCTTCATCATGTGATGATGACTCCTGATCAGATGCTGGCCCAGGTGGTGAGTCCGTTGTTTCTTCATCTTGTTTTACCCTTCTTGCCTGTCTTTTGCTTTTTCTCTTGTGTACAGGGGCAACTGATATTGGTACGAATTGGTCCTCTGGTTTAGCTGCAGTGATTATCATGGTGGTTTGAGTAACGGCTGTACTTGTCACTGGGGATGATGTAGCTGCTGTGCTTGGAGCTGGGGTAGTTGCCCTGTCTGTTGCAGTTGAAGTTTGAGTAGCTGCTGTACTCGTTGCTGGGATATCTGTGCTGTCCGTTGCAGCCAAAGTTTGGGTAACGACTGTACTTGTTGCTGGGGGTGGTGTAGCTGCTGTACTTGGAGCTGGAGTGCCTGCATTGTTGGTTGCTTTGCTGTCAGATACAGGGGTATTTTTTCCCTTTTGAAGGTGCTGGACAGTATTGTACAAGGCCCTGTAAGCATAGGCCAAGCCCCAGCACGTTGCCATAATTTGTCCATCTTTGGTATGGCCAGACTGACAACACACCTCATTGAAGTGTTTCACTAATTTTTTCCGGATTTTGCACTTGTTCGTTGGTGAAATTCCAAAGTACTGGAGGGGCCCACTGACCTAAATGCTTGCCATCCCACCCCTTGCTATCCTACGCACCCTGCCACTCATGGGTGTCCAGCCTTGGGGAAAATCTCCTGGTCCTCCTATATCGTCGTCTTGCCCTAGAGAAGGCCCAAATCTGACTCTGCTTAACTCTTGAGATCAGACAAGATGGTCGTGGGCAAAACGCACCCTGTATGCGTGCCAACATGGTGATCCCCATCACAATCAGGAAACAAGTCTCAACAGTATTACAAGGCCATTCAAAAACTCCAAAACTCTCAAATGATGCTGTAAACGGTCTTGGGGGAGAACTGGGAGGGTAAAAGAATGTCTCCTTCACAGGTTGATCACCCCAGAAGGAGAAAAAAGAAGTGTAATTGCCATGCACTCTTATTACATACCTCCCAAAGTGTAAAGGTGGTGACCACACTGGGAACATAAACCAGATCATTTTCACAATCAATGATTTTATTGTATTGCAAGTCATTATTATAAAGTACAATGAGACAAAAAGCTTAGTCCAAGACCCTCTTCCCCCCCAGGTAAACACTAACACAGCGAATACTGGCTGTACGTAAGGTATGATATCCTGAGACTGTGAGATCAAGAGGAAATACTTTGAGAGCCAGTAAATCAGCATTGTGACGAGTGACTACCAATCTGGTCAGATCTGTCATTATCTCAATCCTTCATGCCCCACTTTGGGCACCAAAAAGACCTGTCATGGTTTAAACCCAGTTTCTACTCCCTCCCCCTCTTTCTTTCCTCCCCCCTCCTTCTTCCCCACTCCTGGAGGCATGGGGAGGAGAATCGAAGGAATGCAACTCCCACGGGTTGAGATAAGAACAGCCCAGTAACTAAGGTATAACACAAATCACTACTGCTACCACCAATAATAATAATGATAAGGAAATAGTAGAAGAAGAGGGTAAGATACCACCTGCCGAAACTGAGCCCGACCGGGAAGTGCAGTATCCTTCCGGGTAACTCCCAGTTACATCCTGGGCATGATGTGCTATGGTATGGAATGCCTCCCTGGTCAGTTTAGGTCAGGTGTCCTGCCCCTGCCTCCTCCCAGCCTCCCCTCCTCCCTGGCAGAACATGAGGCTCACAAAGTCCTTGGTCAGAGTAAAACATTCGAGCAGTAACTAAAAACATTGGTGTTATCAGATTTGTTCCCAACTGAAAATCAAAACACAGCTGCACCAGCTACTATGAAGAAGAAAAAATGACTGCTAAACCCATGACAATTATCATCTCCACTTTGCATTACTTCTTTATGTTGTTTTCCCTCTTATATTTATTTTCTCTTCCATATCACTGGTATTGCTTAACAGATTTTATTCCTGTTTGGTAGCTAATTCTTGTCAGTAACTAATCATTCTTGCTTTCAGTAATACATTATTCCAAAATAATCATCTTTAAAATCAGATTTTTATTATGTTGGCCTCTCTTGTACCATTATTTTATTTGAGCATTCAAACCTTACAACTATAGCTAAGTATGAAGACAGTGGAAGAATAAGAAATTGTTTCCCTTTATAAAATTGCATAGCTCTATTTTTTTTGTTGCAGTAAGACATAAGTGATTATAGCTCAGAGCTGGCATCTGAAGTGGTAAGAATCCTTAGTCCCATAAGAGATTCATTCAATCATTTTAAATTCTGATATTAATCTGACCAAACATACAGATCTACAACAGAGTTGGTCTCTTTGTGGTCCCTTTATAAACAAAGCAGTGAGAAATACGTTGCAGTACAAGTTCTCAAGTTTTTTTTGGATACCCTCTTTAGATAAAGAAGAGGTATACCTTAAAAAACTTGCAATATGAACAACTACTTTAATCAGATAAATCTGATTTTTGTCTCTGCTTAGCCAAAATTAATGACCTGCCACATCAGTGAAAAGGTAAAAGGGTGTTCCATGATTAAACAGCAATGCAATGATGACTCTGGAGCTGTAGAGGAAATCTCAGGAAATATATACCCTTGTTAGATGTGCTAGTATGGGAGGCCTATGGTCACTTTTTTCTCCCTCCGGTAAATTTTTGCCTGTGCACAGTTTAAAAGCTCTTGAAGAGCTAGGCCCAGAAATATTTTGCACTTTCATTAAAGACATACATACTCATGAATCTCACATCAATGTCAGTGAGAGTAGCTTTTGCGCCAAAGAAGCAATACACACCACTGTTGATCTCATTTCTCCTTGATTGTGTCATTTTCTATCCAATTCCTTCAAGTTTAGATGTCTCATAGTATCCCTTCACTGTTGGTCTAGTAGAAAGTAATTTCAAGCACTGCATGTCTGCTCACAGTAATGACCGTGCTAAACTGCATTTTGTGATTTGGATCTTCACAAATGAAAGCTGTTGCACTACCTTCTTTCCTACTCAAAGGTTATAGGTCTAATAAGTAGAGCAGCCCCTTTGTTGAGCACACTGAGATCCATTTTGCATGCCTTAATGGCAGTGATAAAAATAAAATTATAGGTCTTTGTAGCAATCTTTTCTGATACGGTGTTAACTCTGCATTGTGAAAAGTTAAACAGTGGTTGGATGCCAGCAGAATTTCACTCATGAGCAAAATGAGGAAAATTTGGCCTCCTGAGACATTCTAAAACTCTGTTTAAAGAAAAAAGTTAGATGCATAAGCCACCTGGACAAAAGGACCCTTTATTTTCTGTTTCAATCAGCAACAGGATTATTATCTCAGGGTACTAGACTAGTAGGACAGCGTTCCCTTAACCAATGACCCAGGTCAGACTAGTGCCTGAACACAGGGCTGTACCTTATTTCAGTGGTATTTTTGCATGTGCTTAAAAGCATGTACTTCTCTGCTATTATGGAGTAGTTACATTTTGCTGAATTAGGACCCAATTCAAGCGGTGAAGTGAAAACAACTAGTGTAAGCATAAAGAATAACAGCTTTAATATAAAAATGCACACACATCTACAAGCAAAAGAGAAAATGACAGTGACTAATCTACGCGTAGACAAAAGAACTAGTGTCATCTGTTTGAAGTCTGTAAATCACTGAAGGACAGACAATTCTCATTGTGAAAAGGCTGAATTCCTGTGCAGTTGGGGCTGCATGGGTCTCTGTGAGGAGAGGTTGGGGTTGTTTCCATCTGTTTCCAATCAGCTCCAGTGGCTTCAACACAGGACACAAAAATCCCATCAGCCAAGGAGGTAGTGGCATCTCTGGAAAAGACCCTTAAGATCATCATGTCCAACCATAAGCCTAACACTGCCAATTCCACCACTAAAACATTCTGTGCCATGTCTACACATCTCTTAAATACCTCAGGAATTGTGACTCAATCACTTCCCTGGGCAGCCTGTTCCAATGCTTGACAACCCTTTCAGTGAATATATTTTTCCTAGTATCCGATTTAAACCTCCCCTGGCACTGCTTGAGGCTGTTTATTCTCGTCCTATTGCTTGTTACTTGGGAGAAGAGACCAACACTAGCCTTGCTACAGCCTCCTTTCAGGTAGTTGTAGAGAGTGATAGTGTAGAGAGTGTAGAGGCTCCCCTGAGCCTCTCTTTCTCAAGGATAAACAGCCCCAGATCCCTCAGCCTCTCCTCAGAAGTCTTATGCTCTAGACCCTTCATCAGCTTTGTTGTTCTTTGGATCTGCTCCATCAGCTCAATATCTCCCTTGTAGTGAGGGGACCAGAACTGAACACAGTATTTGAAATGCAGCCTCATTGTGCCAAGTACTGGGAGACAATCACCACCCTAGTCCTAGTGACCACACTATTTCTGATATAAGCCAGGATGCCATTGGCCTTCTTGTCCATCTGGGCACAAGCTGGCCCATGTTTAGCTGCTGTTGACCAACACTCCCTGGTCCCTGTCCACTGGCAGCTTTCCAGACACTCTTTCCCAAGCCTGTATCATTGCTTGGAGTTGTTGTGGCTCAGGTGCAGGACCCGGCACTGAGCCCTGTTGAACTGCATACTACTGGTCACAGCCCATTGATCCAGCCTGTCCAGATTCTTCTTAGCCTTCCTATCCTCTGACAGTTCTACACTTCTGCCCAACTTTGTGACACCTGCAGCGTTACTGAGGGTGCACTCAATACCCTCATCCAGATCACCGATAAAGATATTAAGTGGAACCAGTACTGAGCCTTAGTGAACCCTGTTTGTAACCGGTCACCGACTGGATTTAATTCCATTCACCTCCACTCTTTTGCCCTGGCCAGCCAGCCAGTTTTTCACCCAGTGAAGAGGTCACGTGTCCAAGCCATGAGTTTTCCTAGGAGAATGCTATAAGAAATGGTGTCAAAATCTTTACCAAAGTGCAGTTAAAGAACATCCACAGTCTTTCCCTCATCCACTAAGTGGGTCAGCTTGTCATAGAAGGACAGTAGGTCAGTCAAGCAGGCCCTGACTTTCATAAACATGTGCTGGGTGTGCTTGATCATCTGGTTGTCCTGTACATGCTGCATTATGGCACTCAAGATGACTTGCTCCATAATATTCCCTGGAACTGCATTAATTGTTGCATATTCAAAGCTTTTCTGTGAGTTATGGAAAAGCATAATTTATTAGTCTTTAACCTCAGAAATGTTAGAAAAAAACCCAAACCAAACCAAAACAAAAAGAAACAAGAAAATTACCAATGATAAAAAAGAATTGAGATGTGATTACTCTGCATTTTTAAACTGTTGCATGCAAAGATGGAACAAAATTACCTGCATAACAGAAACTGACTACGGAAATTGCTGTAAATGACTCGCATATCTCAGGGGATTGTTCTGATCAGAGATAAAGTGAAATAAGATTAATCTTAATTTATCTTTGGGTAGTTCTTGATATATGACTTAAAATTCTTTGAAATGTACAAGCAAGTTTAATACAGTAAGGAAATAGTTTCTGAACAAACTTTTTTCAGAACAATTCTAACTCCATAGATTCGAATTCCTACTTTTTTACAAGTTAAAACAATGAAGTGGAGCATATGTAAGCTTTTCAAATGGTCCTTTTGAAATAAAATCATTCCTTCAAGTCAATTTTGTACATTTTTCATATGTCTTGAACTTTTTAAAAGGAACATCTTCCAAAATTATATTAAATAAAGCCCCGGGTAGCAAAAAATTTCCCATGAATGTTGGTTTTGTGTTACTGCTAAATTGCTTCCAGTACATTAAATTAGTTTCTTGCATAACATTGCATTATTCAGTGATTGTGCTTTTTCTTCAGTGCTATTTCTAACCCTTATTGTTCTTTATTCACCTTTGGGGACAGGGAATTATCTGACAGATATTGACACCTGCTGAAGTAGAAACCTGGGAGACTGGCCTAAATTTAAACAAGTTACTGAACTAAAAAATTCTTGTTGGGTTGTCTGCTGAGATTGAGCAAGATATCTCAAAGTACTTGTGCCTACTGGTTGGAGCTAAAGGATCTGCTCCACTCACAGAGAGGCAATAACAAAGTTTTGCCCAATTGAATATGGACTAACTAATGAAGAAAGGCACTGACTTACACTGGCTTTGTAGACTCCTACCTTCTGTGGCCCGAAGAGATTGCCAGGATCATCTGGACTGGGCTCCTGTGCATACAGGCTGTGGAGTTTCTTATAAAACTAGATTAAATCTGAGTGATTGGAAGGGCCTCTGGTGATTATGTTCCTGGATGCCAGAAAATATTCAGTTGTGAACAGAGAAAATTTGTGGTTTTGTCCTTATATGAAATAGGTGTACACACTAAAGTAACTTGTGTCAATTGTGATGAGCTTCACCTTACTGAATGCCTCTCCTTGCTGAATAAATATTTAAAACAAAATCTTTTATTAAAAATACCCCTCATAATTTATATTAATGGTTCCAAATTGTGGTACATTTGTGCAATGCTTTCAGTTCTTTAAATAACCTAATTTGAAGGAAAATATATCTTGTTTTTCTTAATTCAGCACTCAGCTATTTGTAGGTTTTTCTTTGGCAGCCAAATTCTTTCCCTATTCCTCAGACATATTTTCCAATTGCAAATATAACTGATCAAATCACTTCGTCTTTACTATGTACGGAGAGAGCTCCTTGACCCTGTCTTTGAGATCTTGTATTGTTATATGCTATTTGTCAAGTGAATACAAGAATTGGTTTTCAACCACTTCACTGTACCTGTGTTCAGGAATTTTACCAGTTATATCTTTCATTTGGTTTATGCTCATGTTTGTGGAATTGTGGCTTTATGGATGTGCATTTAAAAGAAGCACTCAGAAAAATCCTCTTTTGTTTGTTTGTTTGTTTTGTTGTTTGTTTTGTTTTTTTTTTTTTTT
>NDXB01015282.1:71483-122635 GCA_002631895.1 Agapornis roseicollis | reverse complement strand
TTTCTTTTTTTTTTTTTTTTTTTTTTTTTTTTTTTTTTTTTTTTTTTTTTTTTTGTTATTGCTTCCCATAATTAATTTGATTTTCCCAGGTATTTAGGGCTAAAGGTTGGAATACATTTTCTTTCAAAATGTCCATACATTATTTACTACTTTTTAATGTCACATTGAGGTTACACAAAACTCAGCATAATCTATATTAATAGAACATATGAATAAGTGTGTATTAGAAATGCCACCATTTCTTTGATCCATATACATTTATCATAGAACAGTGTCCTGTAGTATATAGGACATTATTACCCATCTGACAAGTGGTTCTGCTGTACCACAGATATTTTAAGCCACATTTCAATGGGTATTTGATAGCCAAAAAGGGAAAAGTATATGCTAAAGGATTCACAAAAACACTTAAATATTTTATTCCACAAGAGTTAGATAAGTGAAAGTTTGCATATACCTATGTGATATTTGCTACTTACTATCTAAATTACTGTTAGTTTAGCGCGCAAAGTTGTCTTATGGTGCATGATCTGAAAGCATGTAATGGCTCTAGCTGCTTATAGGATTTTCACTCTTATTGAAGTTTCCACTGGAGTTAATACACTCTCTGTTGAGAAAATGTTCACCCTGCAACCAGACACTGATCGATGTTTCATTTTTCTTCATCATCATCATGAAGAGGCAGACACTGGTAAGGTTTTGAGGTTAGCTATTAGTTCCCAGCTTGCAGATTAATTGATCTGGAGATACCTCTGTTTTTTCCTCAATTTCTGGTGTAACGATTACTAAAGAACAAGCTCTTGGCTCTGTCCAGAGTAGCCACAAATTGCACTGATAGGGGTACAAACAGATAGTTGTGTCACTGGTATAGTGTAGCTGGTATAGCCTAAGTAACCTCTCACAAACTGTGGGAAAGAGTGTTTTTACTGCTGCAGTTTATATCCCTATGGGAAGTGTAAAAGACAATTGGGATATAGAACCTTCTTGATTTTGGCTGGATTTTTACCTGTGAAAAGGCAAATTCCTCTGATTTAATTTTTTAATTGTTTATGCTTTGTGTAAGGGTTTCTATATTGTGGATTGCATAGTGATTTACCAACTGAGAAGTGATACTCATTGTAAAGGAAAAGTTCAGAAGTGAAGCACAATTAGGCCAAAGCTACCTTTATTCTTTCCTTTGTCTTCTTCCTCTGAAGGTTCATATTTCAAAACAGTTTCTGCAACTTTGTCAGTGGAAGGCCACTTTTCAACTGAAAAAAGGGAAGAAGGCAGGAAGGCAGGAAAGAAAGAAGGGAAGAAGGAAAGAAGGAAAGAAGGAGATTCTTAGATGTGTTACAGATTTTTTTTGTGACATTTTTTCCAAATATGAGAAAATATAGTCCATAGACTAAATGTAATTGTATGAAAGAAATCAAAATCCTCTTAAATGCGTACATATGTGAGATAGACAAATTATGTCCAATCAGAGATATCATTGTTCAACTTGGAGGAATGAACACACTTCTGAGAGACTAGCAGAGAGTATGCAGAACACAACATTGTTGCCTTTTAAAAGGTGTTTTGAAATCAGGAAGGGATTCTATAGGTATGTACCAAATAAAAAACAGACTAGAGACAATGTAGGCCACCTCTGGAAGGTATTGGGAGAACTGGCTACCATGGATTTGGAGAAGGCAGAGGTTCTGAACGAATTCTTTGCCTTGGTCTTCACTGGCAAAGGCCGATGACACCACCCAAGTCTTGGAAGGCAGACACAGGGACTGTGAGAATGAAGACCTTTGGCCCAATGTAGGAGAGGATCTGGTTCAAGACCATCTTAAGAACCTGAACGTGCACTAGTCCATCCGCGGGTCCTGAAGGAGCTGGTGAGTGAAGTTGCTAAGCCACTGGCCATCATATTTGAGAGATTATGGCAATCAGGTGAAGTTCCCAATGACTGGAAAAAAGGAAATATAACCCCCATTTTCAAGAAGGGGAAAATGGATGACCCAGGGAATTACAGACCAGTCAGTCTCACCTCTGTGCCTGGCAAAATCTTGGAGCAGATTCTCCTGGAAGGCATGCTAAGGCACATGAAAAACAACAAGGTGCTTGGTGGCAGCCAGCATGGCTTCACTAGGGGGAAATCCTGCCTGACCAATTTGGTGGCCTTCTATGATGGGGCTACGGAACTGATGGACAGGGTAGAGCAGATGACGTCATCTACCTGGACTTGTGCAAAGCGATCGACACTGTCCCACACGACATCCTTGTCTCTAAAATGGAGAGACATCAATTTGATAGGTGGGCCACTTGGTGGATAAAGAACTGGTTGGACGGCCACACGCAAAGAGTTGTTGCTGGAGGCCAGTGACAAGTGGTGTCCTCAGGGCATCAATGTTGGGACCAGTCTTGTTCAACATCTTTGTTGCTGACATGGACAGTGGGATTGAGTGCACCCTCAGCAAGTTTGCCGATGACACCAAGCTGTGTGGTTTGGTGGATACGCTGGAGGGAAGGAATGCCATCCGGAGGAACCTTGACATACTTGTGAGGTGGGCTGACGCCAACCTCATGGAGTTTAACCATGCCAAGTGCAAGGTCCTACACCTGGGTCGGAGTAATAACAGGCACAGCTACAGGCTGTGCAGAGAAGAGATTCAGAGCAGCCCTGAGAGAAGGACTTGGGGGTGGAGGTCGATGAGAAATTGAAAATGAGCCGACTGCAGTGTGTGCTCTCAGCCCAGAAAGCCAACCGTATCCTGGGCTGCATCAAAAGGAGTGTGACCAGCAGGTAGAAGGAGGTGATCCTGCCCTTCTACTCTGCTCTCATGAGACCTCACCTGGAGTATTGTGTGCAATTCTGGTGTCCTCAACAGAAAAAGGACATGGAGCTGTTGGAACAAGTTCAGAGGAGGGCCATGAGGACGATGATCATTGGACTGGAGCATCTCTCATATGAAGATAGGCTGAGAAAGTTGTGGCTGTTTAGCCTGGAGAAGAGAAGGCTGCATGGTGACCTCATAGCAGCCTTGCAGTATCTGAAGGGGACCTGTAGGGCTGCTTGGGAGGGACTCTTCATTAGGGCCTGTAGTGACAGGACAAGGCGTAAGAGGTTAGAACTTAAACAGGGGATGTTTAGATTGGATATAAGGAAGAAGTTCTTTACTGTGAGGGTGTTCAGGCCCTGGAATGGGTTGCCCAAGGAAATTGTGATTGCTCCATCCCTGGCAGTTTTCAAGGACAAGTTGGACAGAGCGTTGGGTGGCATGGTTTAGTGTGAGGTACCCATGCCCATGGTAGGGGGCTTGGATCTATGTGATCTTAAGGTCCTTTCCAACCCTAACTATTCTATGATTGATTCTATGATTCTATGATCTGCATTACCAGTGACTCGATATAATTGAAATGAATTTATTTGGATTTTCTCCTAAGGAAACGCTATTTACTTAAAGTACTTCTGCCTGAATTCAGAATGTTGAGGAACTACTTGAATAATCAAATACATGTGATGAAGGAAGAAAGAACACAGGTCTTCACAGATGCATAATCAATAGCAAGTTATCTGCATAAGTAGAAATTCCACTTTTAGTTACCCCCAAAAATCTTGGGCTGCAGACATACATGGGTCACTTTTGGGGTAGGTTTTAGATATCATGAGCTAAGATAGCATTTCTTACATTTATTTATCTAATGGGTTTAGTTGACATTCATTGGAGCAGACTATATTGATCTGGCCTAGGTGACAAATGATGAAAGCACTGGATTAGATTGCTAGCATCTCAAGGGCCAGATTGTCACTTACTCTGTGATCAGTCGGGAAAATTATTTTAAAAAAGAAGAACTGGAGAAGAAAGCAGGATTTACTATGTGATGAAGATAGTGAATATCCTTGCATATCCCAAAACTGAAGAGGAAGAAGCCCAGGAATTTTTCAATCTCATTTTTTGTTGATGTGTGGAGGTGTTCAAATTGAAGAATTTAGTACTTTCTGTGATCATTTGGGGCCTTCTGTTCCCTGAATCAGTGTCTCCACCATCAAAGGTTATTAAAAGAATGCAGACTGCATTAGCATGGAAGCAGTCTTGTTAAACACTCAGAATGTATATACAGGCATTTCGTGGTAGAAATATGCCTGTTTCAGTACATGTTCTTGCCACAGATCTGTGCAAGAATTTGGTAGCAAAGTATCATGACTAATGAAGAAGGCTAGTTTGCTGCATGCTTGTATATGCATATTGGTAATGATGACTGACTTATAAATGGCATGCTGCTATGTGTATTTTGGCAGCTCAGGAGTTGCTTTGCTCCCAGTTCCTACTGTATGTGTATTTTGGCATGTTGGTTTAGTGCATATTCCTAAATAGCATGTAGATTTATAATGTTGAGCATGGGTATGTGTGTTGTATTCTTTCATAGCACTAGACAGGACAAGAATAACTGAAAGGGGAAATGGGATATTATTTTGTTAGTTTTATAATATTGCAAGTCAGCAGGGAAGCTAGGAAAGTGTAAAATTCTTTGTATCACTATTATCTCAGAATTACAAAGCCAAACTGGGTGTGGTTTAAGTTGTGTAGCTGAAGAAGCAAACTAAAAGTCTGATATTTTGCCAAAAAACCCAAATAAAAATGATAACTCTTGCTCACCTCTAGAAGTTACTAGATCCCTATATATGAAACTTAAAGATGGTTTATAATGATTTTAAAAGTTTATTTGAAATATGCTTATGCTAACTGTGTCTAATTCATCTATTAGTTGACAAATTAAGAATAATTTCATAGAAGTAAATGGCTTTAAACCAGCTACAGAGAAAATCTGGTCAATGAAACCCAGTTCTGCTTTACTCCCTGCCACAGCTGCTGAATTAAGCAGCTTGCTATTTTGGCTGCTCAGTACAAGGAAGAATGAAGATGTGGCTAAAGCGAAGTACTGGCTGTTGAGAGGTCTAGTTTATATTGCAGGTTCTAACATTAAGTTCTACTTTCTGACCTCACATGAGTATTTAACCCATGTTCACAGGTTTTTCCTCATCCACAAAGCAAAACTGGTATCTCACAGGGTCAATATGAATATTTTAATAATTGAAAACTTTGTTTTGAATCCTTTAATAAAAGAATATATTAAGCAAATATTAATTATGAGGCAAGTTTTGAGAAGGCTAAGTGCAACCTTGCTAAAATACAATTTATAATCTACTTTATAGAATTCCAATATTTAAGGAGTTCCTGAAAGCTTGTAATATAGTTTTACATTTCCAAGGTGAAATTAATAGGATCAGGACTGGCCTTGTCTCAGAAAAGGATTTCTCCTCTCCTGTCCCTTTGTGCTGGTATCCAATTTCAAAAAATACTATTCTTTTTTTCAGTCTGTGCCTCAATGCAGATATGCTGACACTTTCTGAAAACTTGTATCTATGAGAAACTAACTGAAGGCCAGGCAAGCTAGATAGCTTGAAATAAGCAAACAAATTTTTTCAACCTAAATGTTCATTCTTCGGAGTGCTTGGTAGAATATGAAGAAGGACATGCTGTGTAACTTGCCAATAAAAGTACAGATGTTTCGTGCGGAAATAGTCACTCTATCCTAGCCGTGTGCTATAATAAAAGGGCTATGCTACACTCTTCTAAGAGTAATCAGTGAGAAGGAGTAATGGAATAGATATAATACTTACTAATCCCTATTATAAGACCTTCTTATCTTCACCAAGAAGTACAGACTGTCAGTCCCTTCCGTATTTATCTACAATAAGAGCTCTGAAAAAATCAACAATTTCAGGAAGTGACTAGGTGCTTCTGGCAAAGATGTCCTTCAAATTATTTGCAATTACATCGTTTCCTTCAGCCTAATTACAATGGAATTACGTTGCAAAAAAAATGACACTTTGCAGTGTTTTAAAGTATTGCTGGTTGAACGTACATATAAAGTAAGTTCCTGGAGAGAAACTTGAAGGTGGTGTAGTTAAACCAAGCCATTTGTCTGTCTATACTACCCCTTTAAAGTATCCTTTTGTTCAGGACATTTGTATCTTGCCACAAGTCCTCATAATACCACTAATTTCATCTCTTCTTCTTGACAAGGGTATCCCCATGGTAGACTTGGCACTCTAGCAAGTACCAGTCACAGATCCTTGCACTCAGATAAGACAGCAGGAACAGTTCCAGAAAGAAGGCAAGTGGGTGTCTCTGAAGATTTGTAGCATTCTGACGTTTTGTTCTGCAAAAGGTTCTCTATTTTACATAAACATTTCAAAACACATTATTGTTTAGGTGGGATATTTTATGAGCTGTTTTACAATTCTCTTGGGAAGAAAATAATTGCATACCTGCAGGACGTTTTCTTTTCATTGTATAAAAAAAACCTAAGGCCAAATTTGACTCAGTTGCACTGATATGTATTCAGAGTACCTCATTCAGCATCAGAAAACTCAGATTTACACAAGGTAAGAGAGGAGTGGGATTTATATGTCTTTGTAGTTTTTGCTAGGTAGACACCAAGCAAACAGAGAAGTCCCAGCATTTCGAGACTGTTCAGCCAGCTGCCTGCAACGTCCAGGTGGAAGGTGGGAATGTTCTGCTCTGAGGCTGCTCTCCTATTATGTGCCAAATACACAAAAAGTGTACTTAAGGACAAATGGTCAAAACCTCATGGTCTTCTCTCCCAGTCCAGTAAATCTGCTCCTTGTCCAGCCTTTTGCTCTTTGCTACACTACAACAGTGAATATGAATTACAGATGAGGTCAGTTTTGCCGTCATACTAGGATGGCAAAGCTGGATCTGAACATGGCAATCTGTGCACATTGCTAAAAAGAGCTCTATTGTGTGAAACAGAGATTGAGGATATATAGGAATAGGGAAACTGGGAGAATGGATCAGAACTGGGTCAGTGGCAAAAGAGAGGCTTTGAATTTCAAAGACCCATTATCTTCTCTCTAAATCAGAGATGGGGGAAATTGAACAACTGTGATTTCCTGGTTAGCTGCTAAATCATCTCTAAGACTCTTCTCCAAGACTAGGGTTTTTATGGAAAAGGAAAGGCAGCTCCCCACTTCCAGTGTTAAAGATAGATTTTGAATATATCTTCGCAAATCTCCAAACTTCACCATTTAAGGACTTAATCCTTACTGTAAGCATAAAGACAGATTGAGACCTAATGTAGGAAAACCAATATCCTATGGTGGCTAACAAAAGGTATTTTACACCATGCTGAAGGAGAGGGCCCTCAGTCTGAGGCCATGACTATTTCTACATTCTTGTGAAAGTGTTCAGTGAAGACAAGGCATTAGGGCAAATCTTCTGAAAGTGTCTTTTAAGTTATCTGTCTAACCTCAATTGTTAAGTTGAAGCCATAGTTGACTGGAATGTAGGAGAATGAAGATGTACTGAAGAAGATTAAGACAACATGCAAAGAAATAATAAGATGCAACTTTGAATTAATTTTAATAAATGAAGAAATATTTGTGGTAAACAAAGTCATTTAAGGAAATATTTTTCTCCTTATTTGTGTTATGGACTGTTTTGTGTGCTCAGAAAGGAAATGTTATGAAAATAGGACCAGTGATTTCTTTTTTTAATCATCTCCTTCAAAAAGTTTGTATATGTGAAATGTGAACGAAGGTGGGCTTTTGTGCATGGCTTCCAGACAAGTTGATTTTCTGCATCAGTTGAAGTTCAGACGAAGAAATCCCTAAGTCGTAACATTATTTGCTCTCCAGGCAACAGAGGTGGGGCTTTAGCACTTCACAGCACTTTCCTCATCAGGAAAAATATGTCTTCTGTCTGGGCTATGTCATACTGTATTTGCTCTTGCAGTTGCACCCTTTGGACCACATTCTGCCACTGGTTACACTCAGTGGTGCTTATAGAAGAGTACAACAGAGGGACAAATTTGGTCCTCTATTTGTAAGCAAGCAGTGAGGGAATGACACGAATTGCCTTATTAGGCAGCACAAAAGGAAATAGTGCCGCTTGGCAATCCTCACGTGTTCCAGCTGCCGGCATCTGTAGTTCCTCAGCCCTCTTGGGCCTGCTCTTTTTCATTGTAAAACAGCAAGCCCTTGAAAATACAGTGCTGGCTTGGCAACTGACCGCTGCCAGATAACAACTGACACTAGGACTAATTTAGTAATGTGCAGCTTTGGGGAGAGACATTTACTGTATCTCCTGGCGCAACTGATACAAAGCATGCAGCCGTGGCAAGCCCTGCATGGTATTTGCAAAGTGTCAACTTGAAAGAGTCAGGCTGCTCTTATGTCTGCGCTCAGAGGCAATTGCTGCAGCCCATCAAATCAACCTTCATTTAATATAAACAGGGAGATGTTCTCCCCCCATTCAGTGTTACTATTCTGTGTGGTTGCTAGTTATATCATGTGTCAACACATTGTACAGATAATGAAAATGGGGAGTCTGAACTTGTACGAGAGATAAAGGTTTCCCTGGAGAAGCAAAATTATAGTGAACCTGTCAGGCACAGATTAAGGATTTTGCAAAATAATCAGAGACATAAAAGTTTGCCCTTTTGATATGACTGTTAGCTGTGGTGTGACTTACTGTGCAGAATAATTCTATCAAATTAGTTCATTAATATGTAAGTTATACTGATCTCTGTTAAAAGGACTTTCAGCATAAAATACTGGTAGTTCTTTCAGGAATTCCAGGTGGGTGGGATGAAAGCTATTGTGATAATGATTGCAGAACTAAAGACCTCACAAAAGAAATTTTCACCTGAGTTTTTGCAATACATAGATATTTTGGAGGGAGGTTTAAAAGAGCGTTATCAAATCTTCAGATAGGGATATTGTTTTCATCATTTCTTGCCTTTCACAGAAAAGGGTTTTTAAGCAATGGAAGGTTTCCAAACAGAACAATAGAAGGGTGGTGTGTGCAATTTTACTTTCACTCACTGACTTCTTGCCAGAACAAGCAAAATGCTTACTTCTCAGCAATACAGCAGTGTTCTTTAACAAGAGCTGCAGTTGTAAGCTATCGCTGTGCTGAGAGCAGAATATCTTTTCTCAACATTCAGCCTCTTCCCCAGCCTGGCTCTCTGTGAAGCTACTATGGGGCTTTCCCAGTCAAACCCTCTGATAGCCCCATGCACTGCACAACTGTTTCTGCTTCAGTGGCCCTCACAGATAAGCAAGCAGCATCACATTTTCTACTTAGTAATGGCTTCCCATGCCAGGTTAACCCTTGGGAAGTGATTGATCTATCTCATGCAGAAGAAAACTCTTTGTCTGGCATGAGACATTACCATCTCTCCTGGTTGTTTTCCATGTCTTGTACTTTTTATATTCTCTGCTATGTTGCAACAAGATATTTTCAAGCATATGAGCTTATAAAGGAGTCACTGATCAATAGCACTAGTGATAATTAATTTCTGCACAGGTGTACTGAAGTAATAGATTAAAAATTGATGCCAACAATTTATGTTAAAATTTCATTTCTGAAAAAAAAAGTATTTGCAACTAGAGAAAGTTCTAGCTATGTAATTTTAATCAATCAAAGGATGCTTGTGGCATATTTTTGTACATTTTGGATTAATCCTGAAAGTATCTTGATGTTTGACTGAAGCACAAACTGAACTGTGAACCGTGCCAGCCACAGCAGTGTTTCTGCTGTATCTGTGCCCCTCTACTTAATGTGAGAACATTAAGAACATGAAACGTTAAAATGTAATGATTTCATTTTTCACTCCTCTGCATAACCCCATAATGAGAAGTCACAAAATTCACTGTGGGAAAATCATGATGTCTCCATGGTTTTATTACTCATTTCTCTTTTTCTTTCTTTTAATAATAACACTGTTGTTGTCTTAAAGCAACACTTCCATGTTCAGGTCAGTGATCAAGGTCCTATATTTACATCACAGCACATGGATCAAAACTATCCTGATTTCCAGAAGCATTCTTTGTATCACAGCAGGTGGATTAAAACTATCCTAATTTCCAGAAGCCCTAATTGGCTGAGTTCAGTATCTGGTAGAGTGAAAAGAAACTGTAGTTACCCAGGCTTAAGGATGTTGTTCTCAATAAGTCTGTGTGAACTAATTACAAGGATAATATGAAGGCTTTGAGGGAGCAGAAGCCTGCTGCAGTGTGGCACCCAGGAAACAACCTCCTGTCACAGCAGCCTGGCCTGCAAACAGTGAGCAGTCTTGCAGACACAAGGAGAGATATAAAATGACATGTGAAGACAGCTCTACAGAACTCTGCAGGGCACAATTCAAGGCACTTCTTAATCTGTTTTATGTTCTTATTGCATTTGGAAATGCTATTTCATATTGCAGAAGTGTGATAATTCATGAATTTTGGAGGAAATCTTGGGAATATTGCATATCTGGGAGAGAAAATATTTCTGTTTCAGTGCTGTCTGCAAGTGACAGAAATGTGTGGCTTATCGTGATTACACAGTTTTGCTTCAAACTATTTAGTAGACTGTGATTAGTAATTTTTTAGCAATCAAAGATTAACCCCATATGCTTTGTCTTAATAGCATAATAAAGGAATTGAAAAGGGCAAAGGAACTAAAAATAAGAGTCACCAGGAAAACTGTTGCCTGTGCGAGGTTTCACCGGAAATGAACATGATGTAGCAATGAAGTCCAGAGATCTACTTGCTGGGAACATCACTGCCACATAGCTACACCAAACAGAGTGTAACATTTGCCAAGAAAGCTGTGGTAGGTTTTGCTATAGGTCGTAAAAGAGGAAAAATCTGTCCAATTTTAAACTCTGCAAGAAAGTAATGATTGAAAAGTTTTGCTTTAGCCCTCCTCGTCCTTTAAATTGACTGAAAAATGCATTTTGTCTGCAAATCACAGCTTTGCTGTAGGTAAAATCTAAAGGTAAATGTTCTCTGGTGTTTGAAAGCAATTCACCAAAATGTTTCTAAATTAGAGATCACTTAATCTTCCATGTGAAATGGTGGCTAGAATAAAAAAAGAGCTTTGCCAGAACACCAGTGATGCATTTGTAATTTTAGAAAAAATATTGTTTTCTTGTTTAAAATATGAGCGTTATTAGCTGTTAACAGTTTTCAGGCCAAGCTTCTGGGAAAACTGATGCGCCTGTTTTATTTGAAGACAACATACTTTATGTTAATTGTTACAATTTTTTCTTTCTTTTTTTTTGAGGCCAAATTGGCTGTTACTGGGAAAGACTTTTTCTTCTGTTTGCTTTTAATTTCTTTCTTTTTGTTTGTTTGTTTTGTTTTGTTTCCTTAAGTGAAAGCAGAAATTAAGCACTAGAAATAAAATTCAGGACAACATTAAAGCCCACATTTTCTCTAGATGGCAGAATTTTTCTCACTGTTGCTTTATGTTATTACATGGCTAAAAAATAGCTAAAAATTACAAACCAGATTGCAATCATGCTTTAGCTTTTATGATACTAAATCATTTTAGTAATATAAAATATATTCTGCGCTTAAGTAGGAATTTTCTTATTTGATCTAGAATTCAGAAGATACTACTCTGTTTTTCTTAGAGAAGACATTAAACTGCCAAGCTGATAAGAAACTGTAAATTGCTCACCTATTCTGAGTCAATTTTGAAAAATTCTGACTTAACTTGAAGACTTTCAGAAACTTAGAGAGACACAAGTACTCCAAATCAAATCCCTGTTTTGTCCCGTTCACGTCTATTTCCTTGCATTCACCTTTATAGGATGAATCTAATCCTAACCTGTGGGCTGGGAGCCCTGCTGCTACTTTGTTGAAATATCAATTTTACAGACATGACAACAATGTCAGTGCTTCACTGTGATTGTTTTGTTCAAGATGTTCATATTTAGAAGGCAGTGATACAAAATGCCAGACTTTTCCATTTCTCCAGGGAACAAACTTTGGGAATAAGTGCAACATTTTAAACAATAACTTGGCATCTTCTAACACTTTACATCATTGCTGGTGGGATTAAGAGGATAAAAACTCTTTTGTAAAAGAACTTTTTATCCAGATATTTAATCACTAAAATTAAATGGGAGGATGATATTTTGGATGAGAACTCAAGAAATTTGGGTGAAAACCCATCTGTGCTGCAGATCTTCTGCACAAACTTTGAGCAAGGATTTAATCTGTATTTTTCTTAAATGCCTCTTTTTGAGTTGGAGGTGATACTCAATTTGCCCTCCTTGGGGAACACCTCAAGAAATGCATGTGACTTAGACATTACCTCCCTTGTTTCCCATAATGCTGAAAGTACGAAAAGAAATTTTAAAAGTGAATATCTGATTGAATACTTGACAAATAGTTTTAATGCTATTATACAGAGATAATAATGTACATACTCTAAGTATTAGGTCTCGTCATTAGATATGGCATACTGGAATAAGATCTTCATTCTTCTGACTCATGTGCTCTTGAAAATGACTTCTGTTTAGATGACTGAGTCATAAATTCAGTGGATCAAAGGCCATCTCTCTACCTTACTGAGACAGTGATGTCCTCCTTGTGACCGCGACATGCTGCTAGAGTACGGATAGCAGTACAGGTGCAGATACCTTTGCATTGTACAAGTTGTTATATCCAACTGGTTTCTGGAAAGCAAATTTAACTTCCTGAGTGATACCACCGTGAAAAGGTTGCACAGCAAACAGTTGCCTGACACTGTAAGTCTCATAACATGGGGGGTTATTGAATGGAACTGGGAGACCTTCAGTATCTAAGCGGTTTGCTCTTATCTCTTTAAACTGAAATTGTTGCCTCCAAAGAATGACTATTAGAATAAGAATAATACTTTGAAATTGACAACAGAAAATAAGACTGGAGATTCTATTTTCAAGTCTATCTTGTGTTGCTGTTTTCAGCGATAAGCCTAAATCTGGAAGCTCAGATCAAGACCAGGTTTTATTGCTGTGGCAAGTGTCACTGTACACCAAGATTCATTATTACTTGTTCTCACAGTCTTTATAGTAGTTGAATTTTTGGAGCAACTTACACTCTACAAAGGGGTTTGAATAGTTTTAATTAAATGTTGATAAAACAGAAAAGGAATCTTGGGATGTGAAAACAAATTAATTCTGGTCATTAGTCACCTGACAAGCATATTGCAGTACAGATTTTTTATGGCTCCATGGATGCCTGTGAAACTAGAAAGATGGTATTCTAAATGGATTCCTTGCAAGATGCTTTGAGTCACTGTAGATATCACTTTAGTTACCTACAGCCATTACTGAAACAGTTATATGAAGTGCTTTCAAGGCAATATATTTCCATGCTTGTGTCTGATTTTGAAAATGAAATCTGAAAGGTAGACTGTAAAAAATGTGGGATTAGCTTAGTGCAGTTCAAAAGTTGCAGTAAAATCTTGAGATGAGGAAAGTAGAATGTTTTGGTGACATGCATCTCCTAGATTCTCTGATGGACATTGCAGAAGTATGTCACGTATTACCCCTCCTGCCTCTTTTGTAATTTTTGTTACATGTCAGATGAAGTTAATATTTGTGCTCTGTTCTTTGCATCCAATACGGTCCTTTTGTCAGCTGTGAAAAAAAATAACTCACATAATAAAATAGGCTAGCCCCATCTTAGCTAAACCATGAGGAATTAGGATACAGATCACTGATTTCACACATTGATCAAGCCTGCTCTTTGATAAAGAAACTTGTCTGTGTAAATAGAAAAGAGCATGATGTATATTGGAAAAAGTCCTTCATGTTCCCTAGAAATGTACTACTAAAATGTATATTACTGGGATTTTGAGGGACAGATAATTCTTTCTATTCCTATATAAATTTTTCTGGCAGTTCTTGCAGAATTGAAATTAATTTTACCAATGTACAGTTGCTTGAAGTTACATTATTTTAGCTGCTATCCAGAAAACAACTTCTTGTTGTCAGTTTATCAGCAGAGACTATTTGAGAGACTGAAGGATGTTTGGGTATCCAGATTATATATTAATTTGTAGGAAAATGGCAAAATGGAGGAGAGCATAAAGTAAATGAACAAAAATAGGCCAGAAAAACTAACTTAATCATAATATAACATGTTGTGATCATGAGATTTCCACCAAGAATGAATATGGTTTGCATTTTATCTGTAATAGAGATGACAAAAATAAAAGGAGAAAGGAAAAGATGAAATATTTCCATTTTCATGACTGACTGACATAGACTTGGAAACTCTTGAAGAGTGAGTCTGCCTAGTGAGCCTGTAGCGGATTGGTATATTTGACAGCTAGATCACCTTTGCTGTCTGACTTTCAGGAATTAAAAGGTTGTGTGAGCAGCAGGCCTGGGAAACCGGGGAACCTGGAACAACCTGTGTTAAAGAAGCTTCTAGGTCAGGGGAGATAGGGGCTTCTCTGTCAATGGAGTAAGTCTGCACAGAGGATGCAGATGATGCAATGATGCAGGGCAAACAGAATTTTAGTGAATTTCATTATTTATGAAAGTTTGAAAGTTTTAAAGAAAGAAAAAAATGTTTGATTTCTTTGGCCAGCTGAACCTTCCTGAAGTTTCCACCCTTCCTTGAGTGGAAGTTACCTTCTGGCTAATTGGGAATTTACTGGCTTAATGTGAGCATGTTCTAGTTATCCTTCAAATGCTATGGCTATCTGTTACATGGCAATGCTAAACACCTGCCAGAATATCAGGATGGCTGCTGCATCTGTAACTGCTGAGATACTCACTTACATGGAAACAAAATACTGAGCACAGAACAGAGAGTGATAAACCCGCCAGTGCAAAACTGTGTTCCTGAAGTACATTCCATAGGAGGTCTGCATGGCTAAACTTTTGAGGAAAAGGCAGAAGAGGAATCATACCAGTATTTAGCAACAGGAAGGCTCTTTCTGTCTCAAATCTCTGTGCCTCTGTAGTTAACAGCTGCCATCTGTAAAATAGCATCTCTGTCAGAGGAGCATTAAGCAGAGCTAAACAAAAGAAAGAATTAGGTTCATTATCTTAAATTGGTTTATCTTAGAATGATCTTGGAACATAATATAATTAAAGAAATAAAATACTCATGAATGATTCTTTTAATATGATTGACTGAGAAACTGTAGTTGATTGACCCTGGCTGGACACCAGGTGCCCACCAAAGCTGCTCTACCACTCCTCTCTTCAGTCAGAGAGGGAAGAGAAAATATAACAAAAGGCTCGTGGGCTGAGATAAGGACAGGGAGAGATCACTTACCAGTTACTATCATGGACAAAAGACACCACTTGGGGAAATCAGTATAATTTATTGCCAATCAAAGCAGAGTCAGATAATGAGAAATAAAACCAAAACCACCTTTTTAAAAACACCTTCCACTCCACCCCTTCCTTCTTCCTGGGCTTGCCTTTACTCCAGAATTCCTTATCTCCTCCTCTTCAGTGGCGCAGGGGGACAGGGAATGGGGGGTCATGGTCAGTTCATCACATGTTGTCTCTGCAGCTCCTTCCTCCTCAGAGGAGGACTACTCACACTTGTCCCCTGCTCCAGCCATGCAAACCCAATAAGGAAACAAATAGATCAAAATGGGTAGTGTTCACCCATTTTAAAAAAAAACAGACTGATCTTCTGAGCCACTACTGAATGAGCCACTACTGCTACTGAATGCAATGCTTATATACATAGTGTAATATTTGGACATGATGATCTTCAAAGTCTTTTTCAAACCTAGTTGACTCCATGATTCTGTGATTCTATGTAATGCCATATGTTAATATCAGTGGCATTGCATCCAACAAGCACACTGTGCTGCTTTGTAAGAATTTGGAGAAAAGAAGACCCCTGGGAAGTTACCACTGAGAGTGTTAAAGTCTTCGGCTTCTGTTTCTTTGTTAAAACAAGATAGTCAGCTTTATCTCATGTAATAGCAGTTGGTTTTGCTGGTTGTAGCTGGCTGTAATTCTTGGAGATTGAAAGGGTTGAAATATTGAAACGTACATCTTCACTGTGAAACACATATTGTGCAAATATAGACTGCCACCCCAAAAACAGAAGGAGGAAAATTACAAAATTGGAAAAAAGAGCATCAGTGTTTCGAAACACATGCTATGGAAGACTCTTGTTCTGCGTCAGTGCTCATTTATTTTCCTGCACGTCTAAACCCCTTGTATTCTCCAGGCTCAAACTTCAGATTCAGGAGCTAGCAGAGGTTTGGGAGGAGAATGCGAAAAATGTTTCTTTTATGACATGACATTCTGCTGTTAGTTTATAATGAAGATTCAGTCATTGAGCACTGAACTCAGATCTGACTTACTCTTGAAAAAGTGAAAAAACACCTTTATAGTAAAGCAGAGTTTCAACCATGGTTAATAAATTCCCCAGCTGCCTCCTTGTGCTATAATACATTCAAATCCACTTTTCAAAGACCCGAGGTGTTATGATGCATTGTTTTCCTCTACCTCAGAACTGCTGCCAATGACAGTGAGACCTCTGCATCCTAGAAAGTCAGTCAGCATGAATCTCATCTTGCACCTCTTGCTCCAGCAAGCCTGTCACCCGTGACGAGGCAGCTCACAGGAAACCCAAAGCTAGCTAAAGCAGTAAGACTCAGGGCAGAAAGGTGGCTGTGAGAATTAGGAAACTGCACATCTTTTCCCTATAACTGAGCTGAAACAGCATGCTAGTCCCATTGCTTTTATGTACATATTTTTGGCAGTAAGTGAATTGGAATATGTTGTTTTCTGCTACCATAGAGAGTCATCCAGCACTTCAGTTAGTGAACACATTATTTCATTCTGAGGTTTTACTATTGCCACTCCAGATTCTGGTCTGCTTGTACCGTCTATAAGGAGACATAGTAAACATGGTCGATTTAATCCCACTGTATGAGAAAGAAAATAAGTATTTTTTATCACACAGAGAAGAATTAAGATTTTAATTGTGAATTCTCAGGAAAAATAACTTTGGCTTGGAGGCTTCCCATGTTCTTTATTGGGAGATAAGAGGGGGAAAATCCTTTTTTCTAATTATTCTGCAATATTTTTCTGCATTTAGAGTGGCTTTAAAGCAATTTACATTTAAGGCATTTATGTAGCAGTTTGATTAGGCAGCAGGCACAACCAGCAGTGCCATTTAGGTGGTTAATACTTGCACCAGTTGTGGAACTCTGAGGCACAGAGCCAGAGGCCAAGTGACATTAGCTTCTCAAGAAATGCACTAATCGCCTTAGAAATGCAATGCCTGCAGCGTCTTTTTGAGTATTATGTAATGGAAATTGTAAGGGGAAGGATAAAAGTCAGACTTTGTGTATTTACTGCAGGTTATTGACGTAACTGTGATGTCACTGATGGACACTCACAAGACACCTTTTGTGTACATAGTCCAACCGCCAGTTGGCAATTAGCACAATGCCACCCAGGCAGCTGAAAATTTGGTACTGTACCTACAAATATGCTCCAGGAGGCATTTCACCAACAGCCAGCTGCCTTTCAAACTCCATATGCTGGCAATTGATTCAAGAATCATTTTGTACAGCAAGATGGAGACAGAATCATTCAAAAGTTTATTCCTTTCTACATGTCATGTTTTCACTTCCCTTCCTTTGTTCACCAGTTTTATTTTCTGAAACTAGGGCTAGCATCACCTTGAAACACCTTATTGTGACCAAAAGATACTACTATTTTCTTATTCTATCAGTTACTACTGCATTTGGCAAGCATAAGGACTAGAGGTACGGAGTTGCTCAGGAGCAGATATTCACATGCCTTCCCAGTCCCAAAAAATGGAAAGATTTCGATCTCCTAAGTGCCAAACAAATTCACTTGAGTTTTCATGTTCTGAACAGAGGCTGTGCCCTTTCGCAGAACCTAGAGACAGCTTGGCTTCATTCATGAAGACAATAAATGATGAGTTCTAATTCCACTGCCAGCGAACTTTATACTTCCAATACCCCCATCAAGGCAGAAAACACTATCCAAATAATTATAAAACAGTGTGATTTGATGGGCCTTATCTTACATCTTGAAAGAAACCATTCAGCTGAAATTGAGTACATTATTCTCCCAAAGTAGGAAACTCTTAACAGCAAAGGAAATAACACACTGATTTCAATCCAATAACTTGAAGTTTGTAGGAGCAATATTAAATTCTAGTTCAGAAAAGTTTTAGACAATAGTGATTCAGATTGCTTCTTTACATCAAACTCATAAAGAGCTCAGGGAGAGCTTGCCTCATAACTGTGAGCCATGTTGTGCAACCATAGTGATGCAATTTGCCATGCAAAAGTGATTAAAATAAGTATATATACTCATAAGGTAATCTGCAAAGATTCTGCTGATACATGATTCCCTTTAGGCTCAGAGCTTATTCATGTTACCCTCTGTTTCTGCACCTGCAATGCCCTCAAAAAGATTGTCGTACAATCCACTTGCCTGACTGGTAGATAAGTGTCTGTTGGATAAAGTGCCCCTTCCGCAGCACTTACAAAACTGCCCATGGACTAAAATACAACTGTGCATTTTATGAACAGACAAAAGAGCAGGATTATGCTCAGTTCACTAGGAGACCCAAGCACTCTCAAGTTTAAGACTTGTGCTGGAATAAAATTGCATCAGTGGTTTTGTATCTTACAAGTCTTTAACATACCATGATCACCTTAACAGACACTGATAGCTGAGCACATTCAGTAAGCACACGAATACTTCTTTGTTTAGAGGAATAAAATGCAAATTGTAAAACACTTTAAAAAGGATTAATATTTATTTTGCTTTGTATTGCAATTTATTTCAATTGCTAGTGCTTTACTATTGCTCTCACAGATGTCATATAACATGCTTCCCCTATTTTCTTATTCTTAGAATCTTTCACTAGTGACTAGTATTTGTGAAGCAGCTAAAAGGTAATGGAAGCTTCTTAGGAAGCTTCTTTATCTTTCATGCTTTCAGCTGGGAGCCATAACATCATTTGGGATGCAATGACTACAGTGGCTAGCCTTGGCCAGATTGCTCTCATCTTATCTCCTTTTCTTACAGCTTTTTATATCAGGAGTGGAATTTGTTGGCAAGCATAACAAAAATATTGTCATTTCTGGAAGTAACAATCAGCTCTTACTCTCTTTTGACATGTGTCTAAGTAAGGAAGGCTTATCTGTAAAGCAGTTGACATGCAAAGCAGAAAGTAAGTTATCTCACAAGGTTCACAACATAGAATGAAGGTGGGAACATAAAATAATGCAAACACAAAAGAAAAAACAAGTTCATGTTTCTAGAGCATGAAATCCTGGCATTTTCTGGGGTCTTTCCCATATTCCTGGAATCCCCAGTAGCTTTACAATTAGTCAAAACTTGAAATAAATCAATGATAGCGATTCCATTGACTTCAACATTTCATTCTTCGCAAGAGTGACCTATAAATAGCATCAATTTTACCACAGAGCAGAAGATTTGTTCCTGAGTAATATTACAGAAAACAAGAGTTAATGCATCAACTGTGGGAGATTTTTCTTGTCGAACTGTGGAGGGACATTGACAATAGCAATGGGGTATGCTACTTCCTTCAGCTCAGCAAATTATTTTGGCCCTGGAACACTGTTTAGAAAAGTTAGAGTCAGAAATTAAATAAAAGGGAATGGAGTCAGTGTTTGGCAACAGCTACACACAGTGGGACCTGACCTGTCACAGTGTTGCTTTGTAGCAAGTATGAGAAATAAACATGATTTTAGAACATGGGTCGCCGTGTGTGACTTTCAGAGCACAGCACAGGCGTTTTACAGCTCCACTGATGCCAGGTCCCAGTGTTTAGAGCAAGAGCTTAGTGAGAAGAAGGGCTTACAGAAGTCATTCCGTTTGAACTGCCTGGCTTGATAGGGTTGAATGGGACAAACACAGCATAACACTTGCAGCCTGTTGAACACTTCCAGTGAGTGAAGTAACAACTAGCAATTTTGCCAAACTGTTTTTAATTCAAAGATTATATCTTAAAAAAAAAAACCAACAAAACAACCCAAAAAAACCTCAAAAAAACCCAAAAAAACCCAACAACCCCAAAAAACCAAACCCACAATAAAAACAAAACCCTCAGAATATGGTATTTGGAGAGTAGAACAGTGATCTTGCACAAACCCTAGCATGCCATTTCTAAGTGAGTTCTTACAGGGGTTACAACATCTCTTGGCACATGCCACACAATAACATGAGTGTTTGCTCAGGGAAGAGCAGAAGTGAGGGCTGTGCTATTAACAGCACCTCCAGAACAGATGAGCACACAGGTGTCTGTGTGGGTGGGGAGTTTGTCTCTAAGGAAGAAGAATAGCAAATGGAGAAATAAACCACACAAAGGGACTATGTTTGATCTTTGCTCTGAAAACTCACAAGCAGCAAGAGCTGTAAAAGTTACTTGCTGTTCCATGTGATGAGCAAACTGGTGCAGTATCCTTCAAAGGCCTAGAACTCCTCCACATTTCTTAAGAACAAGTGAATGCATTTCGTCTTGCTGGGAGCAAAAGTCCTTGTCTGCATAGATATAAGTGACTTTCATTCCCTGACATTTCTTCAGTGAATTCTGTACTATGTTAAAATCTTCAATGAAAAAATTTCAGACACAGGTCATTCTGCACGTAGGTTTATATTCCCTTGCCTACTAAGATCTGTGTATTATACATTCTTAAGCTTTTTACAGCCTAGTTTGTGTTTCTCATGATTAAAAATTCTGTTTATATTTTTTCACTTGTCAATACATAATCAGCTTTCATACTTTGTGATATCTTCAATAATCAGTCAGTTTTATGGGGAAAGCAGGAGTAGCAATGCCATACACAGTACTTCTCAGGGGTGAGTCTGAAGCTGTGACTCGGTTTTCATTCTGTTTCACCTAAAATTTAAAGCTGTGGGCTGCTGTCAAGGAAGTATTTCTAACCTGGATTCTGTTAGCTAACTAGCTCCCCCTCTTGAAACTCTAGAAACACTGTCAGAAAACAAGCCTGGGATGTAAAGATAGGCGAAATGAAATCCAGCAGCATTGTGGTGTTTCATGCATTTTTAAAATGGTTGTGGATTTATTTTTTTCTTTTCCCCATATACAGCTCTGACAGCTGGGGAATGTCCTTATCTTGCTGATGCTGCTGATTGCTGAGCTGACCTTTTAAGAACGTAGAAGGGGCTTCAGTTGTCTGTTCCAAAAGGGTTCAGGGCTGCAGAGCTCACCCTACTGCCAGTGTCCATGGGAGGCAGGCAGCAGAGCTCCCCAGCTTGAAGGGCACTGGAGAGGGATGGTGGAGGACAAGGATGGCTGGCGGACATTATGGTTCAGATCCACCCTGCAGCAGCCCCTACTCTGGGGACTCCAACAAACACCAGGGCAGGAAGGACAGCGCCCATCTGTGCAGGAGCACAAACATCAGCTGTGCCTCCTGGGGCATTCACGCCTGACAATGAGCCCAGCTGACACAGGGAGGTGGCAGCTGTGCCGCTGCACTGCATTGCTTTTCTAGGAGCAGGGTTATGAACACGGAAGGTAAATACAGTCTGTAGTTTCTGTTTTGTTTTTTTCTAGAACAGATATTAGGTATATAGAGAAATTTTGTTCTGGGGTGTCACACAGAAAGGTAAGTGCAGCTGAGGAAAAGGTATCTTTGGTGTACAACAGGCCTCATTACATGGAGCTCTTTCCACATGGATTTTACAAAGAGCTGTCCTTGCACTGAAAATTTACAGTCTTAAAATGCTAATGTAATGACAGGATGGATAAAGGGCAGGAGAAGGGAAGTCCTGTTTCTTCCTAGAGAGAGGTAACTGAGATATAGAGCCACACTCAGACTTCATACTACATTGTTCAAGCATCCAAAGACTCCTTAGTTGAAAAAAAAAACCCAAAAACATTTATCATCCCTGAAGCAAGGAACAGGATTTAGCATTCCTCATTTCCAGGGTTTTCCTGGCAGTGGACTATAAATCCAGACTGTTTTCTTTTATTCTTCCTCTTTCCAGTACCATGA
Source organism: Agapornis roseicollis (assembly GCA_002631895.1). Taxonomy (NCBI): domain Eukaryota; kingdom Metazoa; phylum Chordata; class Aves; order Psittaciformes; family Psittacidae; genus Agapornis; species Agapornis roseicollis. The sequence goes on along the minus strand of NDXB01015282.1, from coordinate 100,793 downwards.
ATCTTTCATGCTTTTGGAGACTGTGGCCCACTTTCAGCAGGAAGGGCAGAAAGTAAGACCAGTGCTTAATCAGATGAGATTTCTTCTGGGTACAGACAGAAGTAATTTGGGAAGTCTTTAGGCTGAAGAGAGTGTGACCCGTTTCCTAGGTAAAAGTCAATTGTTTAAAATGGAGAAGACTACCACTAGCTTGGTTTTAGGCTGAATTTGGTGCTCTGTGTCGTTTTCAAGGGTGTGTGAGAGTCAGCTAAAAAAGCTGTTTTGGCACTCCTGCAGACTGTGTAGCTGCTGCCTTTTACCGAACCACAATGGAGCAGTCATCACAGCTAGCGATGCAACTGAGAGTTTATGCCCTTCTCACACAAATGATGTGGCATTTACTAGGTTCTCATATAATACAAATGGTTGAGGTTTTACAGTTCTTACAGTCATGCTTAAATCTTTCTGATCAGATTAAATACATCCTTGGAGATACGGCTTAGTTGTTTAGGTCTCTTGAATCCTATTTAAAGCCACAGTAAATCTTAGGCATGAAAATATCTCTCAATGTCTTATGTCACCTGTCCCGAGTCATCCTGAAAATCTGTACTGAAAGAAAATTACCTGTATTCTTCCCAAGATGTTTCACTTCAATTCTGTGAGCAGCACTTTGAAAATAAATGGCAAACACAGGGATCACAAATTTTGGATATCCATTCTAGGATGTTTTATGTGTCACTTAATTGTGTAGGTGGTGAAGTGCCACCTTTTAGACATCTGCAACATCTCTCTGAAACATTTATACTACAAACTGTAAACACTGACCCAGTTAGAATGATTCTTAAAAAAAAAACCCCAGTCTTAGCTCCCATCCCCAGGATGAAGAAAAACATGCACAAATTCTTACAGGAATAAAGAAAGGGTTTAGAGTCTCAAATCTGCTGAAATACGTGAACTGTTCAGATGACCCATAAAATCAGTGAAAAACAAAGAAAAAGGATTCCAATGTTTCAGTCTCCAAATTGTGTTTCTAGTTTACCTACAAACAAAAAAAAAAAAAACTGTTAGAGGAATATGTTGAGGTAAATCTTGCTTTAATCCATTCCCAAGTCTTTTAACAATGTATTATTTGCCCAAAACATAAAACTAATTTTAATTTCATTCAGTAATGATCTAAAATTCGAGAAAAGACTGGGATCTATTTTGCAGTTGGTCTTCTCATATCTGTTCTTTCAGCCCTCTGAAAGCTAACTGTCTGCATGTTTTTTAAATATAGAGCTTTGAGATTCAGCTTTTCAGCTGATAATCTTAGAGAAACTCTGCCCATTTTTATCACTTGAAAATCTGAACCACAAATGATTTCACAAAAATCCCAAAGCAAAACCAAAAAGCCCCTCACTATACCTAAATTATGCATACTAGAAACATGTCATCAGGTGTGGTGGTATGTCTCAAAATGAAGTGCGTTATTCCTGAGGTACAACTGCACAAATACCAGCACAAATTAAATGTCTGAGTCTGTTCAGTAGTGTTCTTTAATGCTTATCGTATTTAAAGCTGGGGGTCCTCCAGGCAAAAAGTGACTGCCTGTTTTGGAGGTGATGCAAAGAAGGTCATCTACATTAAATGAACTAGATTGGACTCAGTAATAGTGAGCCATTCTCAGATACTAATGACCATCTGGATTACAGATGCAGTAGCCAGATTGTCTGTTGTGTCCACCAAGTGAGTTGTCTTACCCTGGGAAAAAACTGTCATCTGTCTGTCTTGCCCTGTAGACATGAGCTTTCTTCCAACCTGTCCACATGGATTTACTGGTGGCAAGGTCATCCTGTTCTCTGGAACGTCACTCACATTCACTGGCTGCTTAGCAGCTGCCAAAATTTTTGGAACAGAACAGAATAGCAAGGGGCTGGGAATGAGACAGTAAAACTGAAATATTCTCTATTTCTTTCTGGTGCACGTTTACCAGTTGTTAAAGAAAACAATACCTACTTATTAGCTGAATGAAAATTCTTTTCCCAGCTCTGTTACATAGGTGATGTTGGTTTCGAGGTGTTTCTGTTCTCAGCTCTCATGCTGTGAAACTCCTTTCCTTTTGTTTAGCAGAATAAGCAAATACACTGCAAGACCTAAAATCTTGTTAAAAAATGCACCAGTTTGATTTGGCATTTCATTAACACATTTTTGTTCGGTTTTACTGTGTGAGTCTTGACTCTACTTTAGGTTCCCTTTTCATTTTATTAGTGTAATTATACTTTGCTTTTAAGGGTGGCCGAAGAATTGATAATCTATAAATTTCTGCTCTGTTTTTTGTGATTTCAACATCATGCTATCATTTATTCAGGAGAGGATGGTAAATATTTTTGTGAGTACGAAGTTTAGAAGTTAATTGTTCCTGAAGATTTTATACTGCTGAATCTTATCCTTGTATTTGAAATGCACAGTTCTGCAGAAGCTTTGCAAAGCATTGCAGGCAGTGAGTATATCAAGCACTTCCAATTATTTTCAGAGCTTCCTTATATCCTTGCGAGCACATAGAAAATGAAAATCTAAGAAGAGCTAGTGCTCGAGTTAACTTCAGGTTCCAGAGAAAATAGTCCTTCTGGAAAAGGTTTAATCCCAAAATCTACAGGTAGATATCCTGGGGATTCATTTGTGATTGTCATGGTGAAGTGGTTTTGCTAATTAATTTTGGTAATGAGGTGATAAACAAACTAAGGGAGTCCTCCTTTTTTTGACACTAGCTCAGATTTCATTAGTAGGAGCTTGTCCGTGACAGGTGCAGGTAAGTCCCAGACACCACTCATTGCAAACAGTAAATATAAGGCACTGTGATGCTGTGATACCAGCTTCAGCTCAGAGCCTAGGAAGATTCTTATAGCTGTCATGCTGACTGTTCAGTAAGCTGTAGTGTAAGCAGGGAAGGGCATGCTTCCATGTTTCACATGCTGTGAAGGACAGTGTAGATGATGGAAAGGCAGGAAGGAAGAAGGAGATCTTAGATTGCCCTGGAAAATGTGCACCACTGTCTGCCTTTAGGAACCTGCATTCATGCATAAGTATACGCTCTCTCTACATGCTAAATAGGTTTACAGTGTTCAGTGTGTGCTTACATACCTTACTACATCATGGTTGTAGGAAATATGGCTAAAAAAACCCCAAAGAAATTAATGGTGAAAATGATATTAAAAAGGGAAGCAAAAAAAGAAAGGAAGAAAGAACATACCTTTTGCTCACTGGTAACACAGCCTGTATATATGTATCTCTGTGTATATAGATGTAGACAAGTGCATATGGTAAGATATTCATAAAACCTGTGTGCAGATAGAGCTTTTATCTTCATTACATGTGAAAGAGAACCAAGTATATGTGCTTGAAAAAAAAATCTTGTGTATGGTATTTCATCTGGCATTGTCAGAAAAGGTGTTTTCCAAGCAGATCAGAAACAGTCTGTAGCTCACTGTAGCAATTCTGTTCAGAGTAAATGAGCTCTTAATTAGGTGAGGGCTGATTTCTTGGCGTTTGAGACTCTTTGAACCTCTCAGACTGCTCTTCACATAAAAAAAAAAACCAAAAACAAACAAACTGAAAACTGTTATTTGTAAAACTTCCTAGCAAGTGGGAACACAGTATATAGGGAAACAGTACTGAAAGCACACATCATTGCAGAGGGCATGATGCAAAAGTGAACCAGACTCCATTTTGAACATGAAGAGTTCCACTGAGGCACATTTGAAATGTACAAGAGAATTAGATAAAAGTAGTATTTGCTGGAAAAATATAGGTGATTCATGGAGAAGGACATGACAGCTCAGACCCAGCCTAAAAGTCATCTCTTGCTGTGTCAGGCATCACAAAACATATCAGATTCCTTTTGAAGCTGGTGAGTTTCTTATCCTCCCAGCAGCAGTGGGAAAGCTGTTTCTTAACTCTTTTCCTGTGATGGTTAGAAACTGTTAAAATTTTCATCACGAACCTCTTCATGGCCATGGTATACCCATGGACCTTGTATATCTATCTACTTAAAACAATGGCTACCACTATATTGCTAAGAACACTTACCCCACAGAGTGATCTCTCTTATCCCAGTCCAAGTAGTGTAACCTGGCTGATATTCAAAGCTGGTTGTCTGTAGACCAGATGAGCAGATGAACCCAATATATAATGTATTGCTCATATGGTGCTCCTATACATCTAAACCATAAGGACTGGTTTTGTCTGTGGGGGTGGTTCAGTTGACCATATTTCAAAGTGCTCACAGAATGGTGTGTCCATGACATGAAATAGAGTAGATGTTGCATGATCTAGGCTGTGGCAGATATGTACTGGGGATGTTTGAAGGTTCCTACATTCTATTTGGTGGGAACTGGTTGATTTCATCCCAAGGAGATCTTGGAGTTGAATGAATATTGGAGATAAGTAGGCAATGAACACAAAGGAGTGAAGGTGGGAACTGAGATATCCAATTTATTTGCACCCATGGCACTTAGTTTTGGCAGAATTATTTCCCTTGGTGATTTTCACCATCACCAACATTTTATGGAAAGCAATCACATTTGCTGTTAGGATGTGTTTTGCTAACTGAACTATACAAGCTACATTAGTCTCTTCTCTTCTAATAATTTATCTTTTGCCCAAACCATGCTATTACCCTTTTTTAATGAGCAGTTTTAATATATCTTCCTGGAATGGAATTACTAAGCTTTTACACAGTATTCCAGGTAAAGTTTTTCATAAAGCTCAGTTAAAAAAAATAAATAAAAATAAAATTCTTTGCTTTACAGAAAGATCTTGAGTTACAGGTCAGAATATTTCAATTTTTAATTTATTTTATTTATTTTTTTTTTAATATCAGCTTTATGTACCTAGCATATTTGCAGTGTAGACATCCCCAAAGTCATGCATTTGTCTAGACTTGTTTCATAATCAATAGAGAGATATAAGTGATTCATCTCATTCTGAAGTAAAGGTCTGAAAAAGGTCAGGTCAATAATGTCTGGAAATGCCTGTTTGTCTCCTTTGACTGCAAAAGCAGGCTGGGTTGAGTAGTTAGGGGAAATATGTCTACACAGTAGACATCTGAAGTTAGGTCAGATGAATCACTGCTTGATCAATACTGAAATGATCACACTGACCTTCCTCTTTTCTGTCACTGACACCTAAGAGCTCCTAACTTACTGGAATTATTCTTGTTATGAACCTGTAATTGCAGGAGCTTCCATATGTTGTTTTAATTAGGTAATTCATGAATTTCTATTAGCTCAGTCCTCAGGGTCAATATAACATTTCTACTGTGTGATATTCCAGTTCTCCTCCAAACTAATGATGTTTCTCAACTTTATGTTAGAACCCAAGTTGAACTTGTAGGTTCCTACATTTTATGCCACTATTTATGAAAGCTTTCAATCATCATTGGTCTCTCACAGATTATTAAGAATATTTGAGAATATTATCTCTCAAATATAAGTGTCACCCTCAGCACAAGCTGCTGCTACCTTGTTGTTGGCTCTATTTTGTATTTACTCTAAAATTCTTAGCTAAACCTAGCTCTTCTATGAACTGCCAGTGTAAAAGAAGCTTAAATGTCTTAGCAAAGTCTACATAGATTAGGTGTACCTTAGGTTACTTCTGAATTTTCTTCTTATTAAAAATATCAAGGCAGAAATATTCTGTTCATTTAAAAATACTTATTGGTAATCTGTTACTGTATTTATCCCACTTTCAATATAATTCCATGGAGAATTATTTCCTTCTAATTACTTATAAACAATGCACATTCCTTAGGCTTTACTGATGAAATCCTAATTTTTTCCTTCTTAAATATTTCTGGTTAATTTGCTGGTTTTTCCTCATATATTACCTGATTTGATTGACTTCGTAAAAATCCCAGATATAAGACTTGTAATTTCTTGTGTCAGTTCTTTCGATATTCTGAATTGTTTCAGCTCCTTCCCATATCTTCTTCAGGTTGAGTTCTGAGTTGCATATAATTTTAATTTCAATTTCAAAGGTTTTATTTCTTTTTGTGTTCTTCACTTCATCGCATTCAGTGTTAGTTTCATTCAAAACTGGGACAAAATACTTCTTTCCCAGATTGTTTAATATATCCTTCACTCTCTCACTCCCAGTGATAAGGAACTCTCTTCTTTCCTGCTCTTCTTCCTTATATGGTTGAGGGTATTTGTTTTCATTTTTGCTGTGATATGTAACTCAGTTATACTATGACAGTTCTCACTTTGTCCCTTCACTTTCTCACCTTCAAGATATATATATCAAGACATGTATTTTCAGTCTTTTTTCAGTTGCCTGTACACTCTGCTTGCTTCTAATATGCCTTCTAAGGTAATTATTTATCCACTTATACATAACATGTTTTCTCCTTGCTTGGATAATGAATGACAGACAAATTATTAAATTTGACAAAGAAATTCAAGGCCTCACATATGAGTCTTTGAGCTCTTCAGCCCAGTTGATAACACTCACTAACTGCATTATTTTCCCACACTCTTTTCCTTGAATTAAAAACTGAGTCAGTATATTAAGGGCTGGAGCACCTGTCTGAAGACAGGCTGAGAGAGTTGGGCTTGTACAGCCTGGGGAAGAGAAGGCTCTGGGGAGACCTTAGAGCAGCTTCCAGTACATAAAGGGGACCTACAAGAAATCTGGAGATGGATGTTTTACAAGAACATGTAGGGATGGGACAAGGGGGAATGGCTTTAAACTGAAAGAGGGGAGATGTATACTAACCATAAGGAAAAAAAATTTCCCTTGAGAGTGATGAAACACTGGCACAGGTTGCCCAGAAAAGTTGTGGCTGCCTCATCCCTGGAAGTGTTCAAGGCCAGGTTGGACACAGCTTTGATCAATCTGGTCTAGTGGAAAGTCGTTCCTGTCCTCAGCTGGGGGGTTGGAACTAGATGATCTTTAAGGTCCTTTCCAATCCAAACCATTCTATGATTCTATGATTTGTTTCATTTAAACTGAATCAGCTTATCATTACTCAGTGCAAGGTTTTTCTGTGATTAGGCCTTCTATAAAGCATTTCCTACTTAACCAAAAATAAGCCAGAAATGATGTGTGAGGTGGTAGGCTTCCTCTGCAGTCAATGAGGAAAGAGGGACATCTACAGAAGATGAGACAGTCCACAGAATGACTGACCCTTGCTGTAGAAAGGCTGGTTGCAGCTTCTTGACTTAGAGGCATCTTAGATCAGACAGCCTGGGCATCTTCTTTGAGCCTTGATTTGGAGGCTTGTGTTATCTTGTGTTATCAGCTCTTGTGTTATCTGTAACATTTGTTTCCCACTCTGTGTGCATGGAGTTGGTCTCTCATGGTCGTGTAATTCCCAGCAGTGTGTCATGTGTATTGTATGTATGCATATGTGCCTAAAGTGTTCTACAGACCTTGAGCCATATTCAAATTAAACTGACGGTCTGCAGGCCTCTAACACTGTTTCAGGATGAACTCCTTTACAATGCTTGCCCATTGTATTTGCAACCAAAGGTAATCCCATTTCACTTATCCCATCACTTCGTATTTCTTTTCACTGTCTCCCAGAACTGGTGTGTTGATACAATGATATTACTATGATTCTAATGACTATGCAACAGACCTCACTGCCTTTACCTTGTTTCTGACAGGTTTGGATTCAGCTGGGAGTCAAAGGGGACTGCAGCTTTCCCATTAGCAGTACTTGGTGATGTGCATGATTCCTTACAGATAGATGCTACTGCAGTGTCTGCTCTTGCACTTTCCCTCCTATACATATACTGTAGTATACTGAATCTTTTTTTTTTTGCTTCTCTCAAGCTAGTTGTATCCTTCATTCATTTCAGCCTCTAGAACAATTAACTTCATCAAGCCTATTTTTTATGACTAAGGTAGAACCTGTAGGGATAGATGACAGTTAGGGAGTCACAGGTAACTGATTTGCATTATAGCAGTGCTATCTTACTGTTTTACTGGGATCCATTTCCTTTTCCTCTTACTGTTTCTCTCACTGTTTCTTCATCAGGTATTTTGTGGCTTTACCTTTTTCTTGCTGTTGCCTTATTTTAAATTTTATTTATTCCAAGCCCTTTTATTTTCTAATGTCTTTCTAAGAAAAATCACAAGCTGTATCAGTGGTCAAATTAAGTCCTGTGGAGTTTGAGCAGATGTAAGCTGAAGGTTATTAGTTCTGTTGTGAACCCTACCAGTTGCTATGGTAGCTGTAAGAGCTGATGCCATGTCTTGGATGATGGCTTAGGAGACCTTCAAGCCTGTCACTATATGTGTATTTTTAGCAGTCCCCTAAAAGGAAGCAACATATTAAAGTAACCCCTGCTACTACTGATCTCAGTGCTGAAAGATATGTCACTACCTTAAGAGTGATAAATCCTTGGAATTTGCAGATTTCTTTTGTTCTGTTTTCTGAAAGAAAACAAACAACAAACAAACAAAAAACCCCCCAAACCAACAAAAACCCAAGAACCCCAAAGTTGTTGTTTGGCTACTGGAAGTGCCTTAACTTTACAATCTAGGTTGTAGTACTGTTCTACTGGAAGTGTAGTAAACTATATAATCTAGCAAATTTTGTATCTCCCAGGGGAGAGCCTCTGAAGGATTCCAGCCACAATTTTGGTTTCAGTTTAAACCCTACCAGTGAGAAAATGTATCTTTTTCTTGTCCAGATCTAGAGGTCATGCAAACAAAGAATTTTCATTCCTGAAGCTTAAGCAGAGAATGAGGTCCCGAGCTTACCTACCTTTCTGGGGGAAAACAGAAAAAGGTCAGATGTTGAGAACAATTTTTTATTCAAAATTTAGCATGAACTTTTGGTACCTAAGTTCTAACATGCTCTTTAGGTACAAGAGAGAAAGATGGGGCTTCTAGGATTCAGGTTCTTAATTCTGTGTGAAAGTTCCCTGGAAGCCTAAACTTGAAGCAGTACACATGATAGAGTTGCCTTGAAACTGCACTTTTTGGAATTCTAGGCCAAATTTCCTTGCACTTCAGTGGAAATTCATTTGAAGTAATATATATCTGTGATCCAATGCCTTTTCGAGGAATAAAAGTTCTTTTTGATGAAAACCTGTTTTAGTGAGAAATTCTGTATGGGTGCTAAGTAAAATACTAGAAATAACAAATATCCCACTGAGGGAATATTTGGTAAGTATGCAAATCTGAAAGTGAACTGAATAATAGGGTGCAGCTGGTTCTTAGTCTTATATTTGACTGTTGCTGTTCACATACAGCATAACAGCCGTGCATGGGGGAGGAGTGTTAACATGATATTCAGTGAAGGCTGCATGGCGTGGGTGTATCACAGTTCCAGGAAGAGCCTGAGGTTATGGTTAACAGAGTTCACGCCAACTCTTCATTTTAAAATGTAGTGGCACACTGTAAGTCTACTGCTGACAGAATGAAGTTTTACTGATGCTTGACATGGTGACTAAACTATTAGGCCCATCCAAGCTCAAAATACAAAGCTGTTTTCTGACAGCTTATCAGAAAACAAGACTAACTGCTCTTCAGCTGAATATTTGCTAAACCTCTCTCATTTCTCAACCAGTATAAATTCTTGTGACACACATTTTGAAAATCCACTTATGGATTTTGCTTTGTTTGGGAATTCAGGCTTGTTTTCCATACATAGAAAGCCTGAGCTGTCTTATTATTTTATCAGACATCCCAAACAATTTGCTCTTAGCTTTTCTTTTTCTNTGGGAATTCAGGCTTGTTTTCCATACATAGAAAGCCTGAGCTGTCTTATTATTTTATCAGACATCCCAAACAATTTGCTCTTAGCTTTTTTTTTTTTTTTTTTTTTTTTTTCCCTAAATTTAGAAGTTTCAGGTAATCTCTAGTACCACTTCTAGTAAAATTTTAAACAGACTGATGCATGAAAAATAGACTTCTAGAAAAACCCCATTCTGCATTGTCACAAGATAGGTTTTTCTCACATCCTGTATCTTTCAATGCTAGATTTGATGATGCTTTTCTGTGAAATGCATGTAATTCATCCTGAAGCTCTTATGCAAAACAATCACAAAACTCTCATTTTTTTTATAGTGAGTAGATAAAAATCCCCAGTGTTACCTATAAAACTTTAGTTTCTTTGAAGCTGACATAGAACGTGTTTCTCATTCACTCTTCTGACAAGTTTGGTGTCTTGCTAGGTCTTAGTAGCTTCAAAACTTGTGCTTCTCATTCTTTATTTATATCGGTCTCTATACTAAAATATGCAGTAAGACATGAAAAAAATAAATATAAGCAATACCTGAATGAGGCTCCTTATGTATCCAGCCAGTGTTCTGCATAAGGAGTTTTAGATCTTGTAGTGTCAACATCTATTTAGTTGGGAAATATAATATTTAAAAATATTTTATATTGTGGTCTTTAAAAGCTGAAATGGAATTCTTTCCTTTTATGCAACAGTTATAAAATATATTCCTTCTCAGGTGTCTTTTTAAGGAAAATTTATTTGAGTTATTCACAGCAAAATACATTTGAACAAAAAATAACTTTAACACATGACATGGAAACTTACACTAAGGATTTTGAAAAAACAGAATACTTACTGTTTAGCCAAAACCATAATTGGTGTCTCGAGGAGAGGCTACTCTGTTGTCCAATCACCATATTTCCTTCATAGTCTCTATTTTAGTCAGAATTCCCTACAGGCCAGAGGCTCATCACTTGATTGCTGACGTAATTTATTTCATTATGGAGAATTTTGGGCAAGAAAAACATATAATTGTCAAATCTTCTGGAAACAGGAAGCATATCTGTTTTTTCCCTTCTACTTTCCATGACACTGTAGCTTGTTGACTGTCTTTTGTTCCTCAATATAATAAAACTCATATCTGTAGAATGGGAGTATCCTTACAATAACAATTTCTGTAATTTTCAAATACTTAAGCATCATTTGTCATTTAATCACATCCCTCTCTCTCCAAAGCCACTTTTGTGAGCTCTGCACCTCTGTCAGCAGCCTTATTCTTTCATTATCCTACATTTGAGAAAGCTGTTTTATCTTGAAACATACATGTTTAATTAAAAATTTCACTTATGCTCAGAAGGCTTAGGTATGTGTCACCATGTACAAGCCTATTTTTTAATCATAAAAGTTACATTCAAAAGCAGATCTGCTGTAGCAAAGAGTATGGATTTAATCAATTAATTGTATGGTTACACTGTTCATAATCACTTCATTTGCTTTAATGGCAATGAGATGGATATTTCCAAAAGAGTCTTATTGTCCTCTGTGTAAATAACTAATTTGCTTTATTATTAAATACTTAAGTACTCAACATGCCCTCTAAATGCAATATGCATGTGAAACTAAATCCCCATACTCTACCCATTCTCATTTCATAGATAGACATGTAGTTGCATCCAAATAGTGTTTTGGTTCACCTTTGAGTGAATCTCCGATCATTCCTTTTCCTCAAGAGGTGAATACTCTGATTCTTAGTGATTAGTCGTTGCAGTGTTCACTGATGATGATTCTAATCGATTTTCTCTATCTTTCCATTCACACAGCTGGACAGTTGTCTTATCTAGGAAAGTACCAGCACTGAATCTAAGTGGTATATAAATGCTGCTGCTTGTCTCAGCTGAGACCAGTACAAAGAAAGCATGAGCTTTTTTCCTCCTTGGATCTGAATCAGGCAGAAAAGGTTAACATAAATATCACCTAGCATATACATCTCTTGGAAACTAATCCACCCATTCTCCCAGTACAGAAAACATGTTTGGGTACTGTTTCCTCAGGGTCCAAGTCACCCACTTCTCCCCAGAACAGCATGTGCCTGAAGGCCCTTGTTTTATCTCGTTTTATCCAGCTTGCTGTCACTCATGTTAAAGTAAAAACAAGCTGGAAAAATAGAAGATAGCCTGGAAAACAGCTTAGATGGCTGCAGTGTGGAGGTCTAAATCTGATCTAGTTGCACTAGGATCCCTTTATATTCAGTAAGGACAAGTAGGCACTTTAAAGATATGATTCATTTGACCTATATTCAGCGTCTACTGTAGGTTAAGATGAATCATACCCTAAAAGTGCCTATTTCTTTCTATTGACTGTAAGGAGAGTCTTGACAATGGCTCAGTTGTAGACAGCTACATTCACTTTTGTTGCTAGTCAAAGATGTGCTGGGTAATTGCTAATGGATTGCAATACTAAGATGGAAAGATTCTTGGTGGGAAAAATATAAAAGACAGCTATTACAGGAAAAGTAACGTCAAGGGAGGTGCATGCTCTTTTGAAGCAATAGAAGAAAAGCTGAAGTAGTGAAATAGTAGAAGGGGCAGGAAAGTCTGAGTCTGAGTTCAGTGGACATAAATCTATGACTTTATTAGCAAATAATTTAACCCAATAATAGAACACATAGATTAATGCAGTCAGTGTAAGATCTTCATATCTGTATTGTACACAGTTTGGGGATTTTACTTCAATCTAGATTCAGCATCGTGCACTAGACCGAACATTTGTACAACAAATATGTTTCCAAGCTAACTAAACGACTAACGGTTGAGAAGGTCCCTGAAGGACTAAAGCACATTTGTTGTGCACCTATACCACAGCCTCCAGAAGGGATTCAGTTTGTAAACACTAAAACCTCTTAGCCAATGTACAGTAAGTGGGGATGGCTGAGAAAGTTATTTCAAAACTGCACAAGTGCTCTGAACCAATATGCTAATGTAAATGCAGTCTAAGACAGCAGTTTGTATATAAAATTTAAAATTGTAATGAAACAGTCCTCTTGACATAACTGCCTAAAATCCTGATGGAATTGGTGAAAAGTACATATGTCTGGGAGCTGCCAGATCATCAATTCACTAAATGAACTAAGGAGGACAAGATTTTCCTCTGGAAGTCTTTGCTGGCACTTCTCAATTTGTGTTGATTATATGGGACACGTGAGGAAAATCTAGCAGCCTGGCACCCTCTCTGGCAGTACACAATAGTGTGTGGCAGCTTTGATGGGAGAAAAGTCAGGGGTAGGACTTCGTTAAGGAAGATGTTACACAGTTTGAACTCAGGTCTTGGCTGGAGATTGAACAGTACCTGATGACCAAAAACTGACCAAAACCAGAAGATGAGAAGGAGACAAGTGCCAGGAATGAAGAGATGACATGGCAAGTGCAAGAAAATTAATTTAAATTTGAAATACTCTGAAGCTAAAGTACAATTTTACATTAGGCAGAGGGCAAAACAATACATATGGAGAGTTCTGTTTGCATTTGTACCACATTGTCCAGACCTTCTGTTGCTATGGTTTTGTACCACCTGTCTGCTCTCAAGAATTGTTTACCTCTTTCAGTACAGTGCAGTATTATTTAGATAGTTATCTCAGTGTGACAGATTGAGTTACCTCTCTAGCTTCATATGCTGAGAACCTGAAGTCTATTAAAAGTGCCTGTTGAACCATCATGTTACTCCCTTATCTCTGATATATTTTTTTTAAGGAACAGTGTTTGTGTCTTAATCATAATTATCAATTGTTTTATAAAAAGCCAGATGTGTTTTTCAGAAAATTGGAAGAACAGTGAATGTAAGGAAAGCCATTTACATACAAAAAGACCACAACATGAAGCTGAGGACAGTTTGCCTTTTAACTTCATCGAATAACTTTTTGTATCAATTATAAAACTCATGGAGTTAGTGAAGATTGTGATCCAGCTTCTTCAGGTGGTATGAAGCAATGTATTTTTATTGGTTTCACTTTAACCACTTTCATTTACATCTTCTAAAGATACCACTTACAGGATAACATATACATTTCAAAGTGTTTCATCCTCTTAGCCTTGGAAAGCCAATATGCTGAAGAAAAACAGAGGTGGATTCTTGTGCAATAGCTCAGCTAAATTGTGTGCTGAGCTCCATCTAATTATATCTACAGAAGTCTATGGAAAAGCAATGGAAAAATCTCATATCTTAAGCAAAACCAACTTGATTGTATCCAAGGGGCTCATTGGAGTACTGAAGCCCTCATTAGTGTTGGTAGGGTACAAATGGATGTGAACTTACAAGTCCAGCTGGAGCTTGTAGACATAATAGTTGGAAGTAATGTCTCTTTACATGTAAGCTGAATGCATTTAAACAACAATTATTGACAGACAACAAGTGAGAAACTGTATTCTGCTGCTTCCTTTTTTTTTTTCTTTTTTTTTTTTTAACCTGTATTTTCAACCCTAAACTTTAATTTTACTCCCCTTAGGCATTATAACTAATTTCACAAAGGAAGTCATTGTAAGGAACAGGAAGTTTAGATAGGGCTTAGTCAGAAAGAGAGCTCTTGACTGAGGATTCAAAACAAATAATGTGTCATCCCCAGCCTCTGTATGACAGGGTCTGTGAGCAATTGAACATGTGCTGTTTATCTGATTCTCCTTTCTTCTGTGTATGAACCTCATTGGTTTTTTACACTTCTCCCCTTCAAAAATTCTCTACCTGGCCCTGATACGTACAGCTATACCACAGAGATGAGCCTCTTCATCCTTGCAGAAGTGTATCAGGGCTGCAAATCTTCAGTAAGAAGAGAAACACAGTGCACAAACATCAAAAGGAAGAGCTGTAGATGCAGTCTACAGCAGTTAGGCTCCAACTTACCTGAAGTAGAAATTGTGCTCAATTGAGATGAAGGCAGTTCCCTCTCAATTCTAATGGAGAAAAAAATGCACTGGATGAACAGTTCCTCTATCATCACAAAAATAAGAGGACTCTGTAAACGCTGTCCTTTTCAGGAATCTTTATTATTCATAAAGAGAGTTTGAACTACAGATTCCCATCATAACTTTTTAGGTGCTTCATAAGACAATGCAAGGAAGTATTGTGTGTGGAAATGGTGAAAAGCAGAGCTTTGTGAATGGATACCTCTCCTTCTCAGAAAGGGATGTCAAGTCTGATCAGCAGACTTATCATGTCTTAAAAGGAGCCAAAAATCAGATGAAGGTAAAACAAAGGATGAACCCTCCTATCATTGTTGTTTAGTATGGTTGAATGGTATCAGGAAACAGAGGTAACAAACTGCAACTGACACTGCGAAATTAAAATGCTAATGCTCTAGAATTAGTGTCCATAACACAGGGTCACAAGAGAAGGTTTTCTTTGTATTGCTTTATGGCAAGTGATGGAACCTCTTTATAATTTGAGAGCTAACTGTGGAGAGCGAATTCCAGACTTTAGTACTTGAACCCTCATGGAGCTTCTCACAGTACTATGTCTGTAGGTTGAAAGTGGATAAGCACTTGTTAGCTCTGAGCACAAGCAGACCATACAAAAACTTATAGTCTGTGTGAACTCTGATCAAGCATGAAAAGCTCAAATATGTGAACTTTTTATCTAAATATATTTGATTTTAACCCAGTTCCTTAGAAGGTATACTATAGAATCATAGAATCATAGAATAGTTAAGGTTGGAAGGGACCTTAAGATCATCTAGTTCCAACCCCCCTGCCATAAGCAGGGACACCTCACACTAAACCGTGCCACCCAATGCTTCATCCAATCTGGCCTTGAACACTGCCAGCAATAGAGAACTCACAACCTCCCTGGGCAACCCATTCCAGTGCCTCACCACCCTAACAGGAAAGAATTTCTTCCTTATAGCCAATCTAAACCTCTCCTGTTTAAGTTTGAACCCATTACCCCTTGTCCTGTCACTACAGTCCTTAATGAAGAGTCCCTCCCCAGCATCCTTATAGGCCCTCTTCAGATACTGCAAGGCTGCTAAGAGGTCTCCACGCAGTCTTCTCTTCTCCAGGCTGAACAGCCACAACTCTCTCAGCCTGTCTTCATATGGGAGCTGCTCCAGTCCCCTGATCATCCTTGTGGCCCTCCTCTGGACTTGTTCCAACATCTCCATGTCCTTTTTATGTTGAGGACACCAGAACTGCACACAATACTCCAAGTGAGGTTAAACAAGAGCAGAGTAGAAGGGCAGGATCACCTCCTTTGACCTGCTGGTCATGCTTCTTTTGATGCAGCCCAGGATCTTTTACTATTTAAAAGTTCAGTCACTAAATCCTTGGTAAACTTCATTTATTATTTCTTTTAGAGAAAAATGCGATATTATTAAAATAATTTTTACAATGAAGAATAATTTTTAACTTTTAAATGCTATGTAGGTCTTGAAATATAATATGTACTGTAAAAGAGCAGTTAACTCACACTCAGTGTAGAATTTTCAAATTCTTTGTCCTGCTTTCTATAAGTCAAACTGCAGGATAAAACAGCCCCTTCTGGCCCTAAATTCACTGTATCTGTGCTAATTTTAAATACCGTTTTCTATCAAATAAACAAGTGTTTACACCTGGTGCTTTTTATGGCGCTAATACATATAGAATACAAGAATTAAACTGATCAATTGACTTTAATAATTTTCAATAATTTGCAGTCAGTTAATTGTTTCCTTGGGACTGCATCACATGTTTTAATTTCACCAGTTCAGATTAGTATTAGTTACGCTTCCAAAAGAATTTGAATCCTTCCTTCTTGTATCCAGACAATGAAAATCATGACCATTGCTTTCCAAAATAATCTGCATCAACTATCTCAGTTTATCCTTTAGAATATAATTCTAAAATATTCTTTTTTCCAAAAGGATTTTTATTTCTATAGCTTTGCTACAGGTCGTGCAAAAGTGACCTCAACATGTTCTAACAGTACTGCTTTTTATATATCAAGCAGCTTTTACTATACAGCCCCCTGCTGGAGTGTTCAGATGGCAGTTATTTGCAAACAAGAGTTTGAGATGCAGAGCGTAAAATACTATCTGCCTTATCATTTTAATTCTCAACATCTTATGAATCTCTGGGATCATCTTTTTCATTCAGTTACAGCCACTCTTTCCATATAATATGAATGTACTTGCAGTACTTATGGGATTTCAGGCGGTTTATAGTTAAGCTTTTTTTCATTGGCTGAATTTTGTGCTGAAGTTCTACCAGGTTCTCAGCACCACCCAACCAGGCTGCATCTATGCAATTTTCAAAAATCTTAGTTCTGAAAAGAAGTAATCACTTCAGCAGCCAGTATCTCCAGTTCTAGTGGTGCAGAAGCATCTTACTGCTATGCGCCAGCAATGTATCAGGTAGCAGACAACCATTTTTTTGTTCTTAAGGCCTGTCTGGAGGTCTTGGGATAACATAATCCAAATAATGAAAGACAAAGCTGAGACAAGTGACAGACAACAATCCCATGAGGAATATCCAGTCTTGTTCTAGGACTCCACCTAGAGTGGAGGATCATTGATGGTGCATGACTCTTTGTATAAGATTTTGCCAGATTTTCGTGGTTCTGCAATTGCATCACAGCTCCCCTGCTTTGCTGGCAGGTATTTCTGCAGTGGTGGGTGTGTAGGGAGCCATCTCACCAGTGATTTTATTATATGTTCAAGCCAAGGTGGTAGGTTGGACCTGATGAAGATAGAACAGAATTATTATCACAATGCCCTCAGATGTCACCAACAGATACCCACTTGCAGCTGGTCTGGCACTGAAGCAGATGTGTAAAAGAGTTTGGGGAAATTATTCCAATAGGTTGGACTGAAAATTTGTAACATTCTCTTCAGTTTGGGTTACTTTTCTAGGACAGGTTTTAAAGAGAGATTTTTATTTTAACCTGGCATAAACTGGGATTCTCGTTTGGTTTTGGTTTTTTTTTGGTTTTTTTTTAATTATTGATTTATTGATTGATTGATTTTTGGTTTTGTCTCTTCATACTAGGGAGCAGACATGTCTAGCAAGTACATGGAAAAGCAGTCCATAATTTGGAGACTGGAACCCTCACCTCCTTTGCTTTTATGGACAAACATTAATACCCTATTGTTTGTCAGATGCCTATATTCCTTTGAGGAATCTGTGCCCATTTCTGTCCTTTAAAGGGCTTCTGTGTGCACTTAATCTGTTCTAAACGACCCAAATAAATTATGATTGTGGTGACAGGACCCCAGCATAGCAGGTTAGCTAGTCTTTAGGGACTGTAACCAAACTGCTTCTCTGCTGAATTCCTTGCAGTAGTAAGGACTGGTCTGTTAGCTTGTTCTTTAGTAAGAGGTGGGAAATTTCCAGTGCAGGCTGATGGTCTAAGATGTTCCTGCCCACCAGTCTCTCTTTGTGAGACCAATGCATTTCAGTTGAGCAAACAACATATTTGCTTGACAATTTTAAAATATTTTTTTCTGTCTATAGCAGCAAGAATTGTCTACATTTAATAGAACTGACAGTTCTCTTGACTGTCTTAGATATAAAAAATGACCTTACTCTTCACCAGACAAAAATGCCAACTCATTGTTCCTTGATAGAAGAAAGCTTTTCACCCAGTAGTGGCCCTATTTTTCACCCCCCTCAACCAAGAGAAGAACTGTAGCTCAGGCTGGGCAGGGATAGCAAAATGTAATAGGATGTAAGATATTAGTTTCTCTTGTTTCTCTAGTATTCTCAAATTGTGAGTGTTGGTATGTGTTGTATGATGCACTCTGCTCTCTGAAAGTGAAGAAAAGAGACTGAAGGAGAGGGAACTGGCCCTCTGAGTCCCATTTCTTTGCTCTTTTATATGAAGAGGCCAAGAGAGAGTAAATATGTATTCACATTAGGTATTTGAAGTGTAAGGTGGTAAGGAAATTCAGAAATTATGTCAATTTAGATGAAAAGAAGAAAAAAGAATCTGTTGTTTGCAGAGGGGAAAAAAGGTGGGAGATAAGTCTATAGGAAAACTTTTTAAAGTAGGAAGAGGTATCTGGGGAGAACTGGAGAAAGGATAATCCAGAATCTTAGCACTATTCTCTCATAAGTCATGCTGTTGAAGGGTAAGTGAAGAACACATGGTGAATCCAAAGATGTATCTTATATGATGTATTTGTATAGAACATACATATACATGGTACCCTGGGCAGTTCTTTTTTTAGAAGCTGTCAGTATGAACCACACAAAAACTTGCCATTGGACTGGACAGGGATCCTTTGGCTTGCATGATCTGCTTGGAGGCTGTGCTGCTTATGAAGGCTTCATTCTCCTCATGCTAAGTGTGTAGAAAGCATTTTGATGTTGTTTTCCATGCTAGCATTGAATTATTCTCACTGACAAAGTCCTTGGACAACCAAATGCATAGTGACAAATGTCTGTCAGAATGGAAAAATATTGGTGCATGGTGTCTAGGAGTGCAGTGGTCAAAAGGGCATAAACAGAAGGCAAATATTTTGAGTTGGGGTTAATTTAGGTTGGCTTGGGGTGCAGATATTGGTATTTTCCTTCACATAAGAAGATGTATTGATTCTTTTTAGTCACATAAGGAGGAAAGTGCCAGTGATTTGAAATAGATTGACAGTATGAGCATGGCTGGTGAAGAAAACATATGCAACTGGCCTACAGTGATGAAGAACCACTATGATTATAATAAACCTAGATAGATTCAATGAAGACTGTGGGGGAAGTGTGTTCTGTTGATAGTCTTGGAGCGGCTGGAGATGGTATTCTTATGGAATGTGGCAATGATGCCAGAGTTGTCGTAAGTCTTGTCAAGGATGAAGCAGATGGAGAACAGCCTTGCTGAAGCTCCTTGATAATGATAGCTATAAAAGATTTGCTAATTTGGAACTGTAAAACCTCAGTTCTATAAATGTCTGATATAGCCACTTAAGTGAAGTTAATGACCCTACTGTGATAGGGTCCAGAAAACAGTGCTGCTGCTCTACTGCTATTACCATTTTCTGGCAAAAGGAGGGCTAGGTGGCCCTTTGCAGCCTGAAATCAGCACCCCTCTGTCTGTTGGAAGGTGTGGTTTCACCACATATGTCATATATGGGACATATATTGTGTGAATGCTCATGATATATGTCCCATAAAAGTTAAAGAAAGCTGGCTTAATATTGGTGTTGATGATGCACAATGTTTAGACCATTTACTGTACTACAGAGGAGCTGTGAAGTATGCCACAGTCATTCTGGTCATGGCATCATGAGAAAAGGCTGCAACTTGGTGATCCTGCCATGATCCAGTCCTGCTCTCTGTCTCTTTATTGCCATCCTCCCAAGCTTTAGCTAATCACTTTTTTTCTCCCACAAGAAGATTAGCACGAATGCTGAGACTCTAGTCTTCTTACTGGGGCAGATGGTACACATGGTATGGATGAGTCCAGTGTGGTGAATTTTGGAAGGGCTGTGGAGTGGTGGGTGCTGTGCCTGCATGCAGCCCATGGTCTGCAAAATGTGGACATGATTTGACACGGTGGATTTTTCCAAAAGGTCTGCAATACATAGGTAAACAGAAAAGCTGGGGAAGGGGTGGCCTTGTTAACATAGGTAGTCATTGGAATAAAACTGCAGGCTGTAAGAATTTTCAGTAGTCTGAGCTTTCTTTATACCTGCTACGAAAAAAAAATGGGGTTGGGGGAGAATGTTAAGAGACTTGTATCTCTTTAAATGTTTAAAAACAAAAGCAAAATTAATTGCATAAATTGTTCTTTCTCAGGTTGGGCTGACTTACTCTTAGAGAAAATTTCCTAGCTGTCAACTGCAGAATATAAGTGGTTGTCAACATGATAATGCAGTTCCTGAAAGTGCCCACTTCAATTTAGATTGGAAAATTGAGGACTGGTAATAAAGTTGAAACCTAAATTAATATATGGGTACTAAATATCCACCACATCTTGCTACTTCTTTAATATTCATGTAAAAACAGAATTATCTTGCATTTTTCAGTAGTCCTTGAATTCTAACAAAAAAAAAAAATACAAAACATAGTTCAAGAATTCCTGTAAAATGTTATTTATTTCAGCCCATGGCAAGACCCTTTTTTACCATACCAGAGAATTAACCTCATTGTCTTTAGAATCTTTATAGCATAATATTGAAGAGGGCCAGTTATCTAATAAAGCAGCCCATCTTATTCTTCTATTTTCTGTTACTACTGATCAGATTCAGTTTCTGTGCAACACAGAAGACAGACCGCTACTAAAAGAAAGAACAAAAGGCAAATCATTGTAAAATCTGAACTGCCAGAATTAGGCCGTCATGTTACAAAGTGTTAATTCTTTCTGACAGCCTCAGCTGTACCAATCATGACACTCTGCAAATTAGCCAGGCCAAGAACAAATAAAGAGAAGAAACAGGTGTGAAACCAACTTCCTGCCTCCCAGGATAAATACATTGTACACTGAAGGGCAATGCACCTGCACTATTGTTTCCAGTTTGGGGGGTGGGGGGGAAGCTTTTAAGTGCAAATACACTTGAGACTTGATAAAGACAAGAGACGTCTCTATAATTTGAGCGTAATCGCGAATTTTCTTTCATGATCGTTTATAGTAAGTTAACTCTTTGAGGAGACATTTAAAACTGTAGCTTGGATAAATGGTTGCTCTGCAAGGGAAGATGAAATAAATCTAAGCAAAGAGCCTTTTCTGGGCTTGCCAGGGAAATGGGGGGACCCCATAGTTTCATTTCTGCATCTGGTTTTTAAAGTCATCTTCCTGGCTGAATAGCACCTCAATAGGCTTCCAATGGGGTAGGAGATGGAGCCCACTGCCATCATCCTGCGGAGTCTTAGAAGGAATCCCTTCCCAACCAGGCAACATACAGTGTGCTGTCTGTGTTTATTTGAAGGAGCCAGAAGAGGTGAAGGGTAGAAGACATGAGAAAAGGAAAGGGTCTGTAGTCTGCATACCTTAATGGGGTAATTTTTTTGTTCTGTGCCTAAATTCTGCTCCTGCCTTGGTATTTGGTTATTGTAATTGTCAGGCAAAGGAACTGGAAGGGGAGCAACTGTGATGTAAGTGTAAGAACAGCTCTTTTCTACATGCCAGATCTCATCCACTAGTGAGACTACTTTTTTTGAATATGGTTCTTAGAGGCACATTTTGATAAATTAACCTCTGCACTGGAAGGCTGGTATCCCTGATATTCACAGTTCTTACAGGAAAGGTCAAGGAATAAGAGGGTTCAGTCTCTATCGAGGGGGCTGAATTTTGTCTCTAATACACATGTTTTAGAATATTCACATTTAGCTCTTCATTAGGGGAGATGGAACGGATCCAGAGTAGCACACTAAATATATATTTCTTCAGGGAAGTTGCAGGACAGCTGTGATATGGTTCCTGATTTTCCTAGGACAGCTGCTGAGCAAACACACACCACTGCCTTGTGGGGCAACAGCTCCTCCCTCGCTCTCTGGGACAGACTGACACCTGCAATGAGTGCTGTTTCAGAGCAGCACCTGTGTCTGAGGAAGTGCAACAGGGGAAATTTCTGTCATTTGCATGAATCCCTGGGAAAAGGACAGGAAGCATTATTTTAAATTTATGGGAATCAGAGAAGGTCCAAGAGAGGCAGACAAGGAGGCTTCTTGTCTTGCCCTCAGATTGTCCCCACATTTGTTTGTAACATCATATACAACAGGTTCTTCCTGGTTTTGTTTGATGGTTGGTTCTAACTGAGAGTTATTGATGTTGCAATCTGTTTGAGAGCCAACAAGACTCTGAGCAAGGCCGGTTCTTCCTGCACTCTGAAGAAAGACAAGTGAAATAGGAAAATGAAGATACTTCATATAAACTTTTCTGTTCCTGCATTGTAGGTTTCCTAAATGAGCATTTCTATGCAGGTTCTCAGGGTCTTTTGTTAAAGTGATCAGTGCCTCCTGGCAGATGGGTACCTCCTTCATCTTTCACTGCAGCTCTTTCATCCTTAACTGTGAGGTTATCCCTGTGACAAAATCCTCTGGGAAATGGATACCTGTGCACTCTTTATGTCACATGGACCTACCATTAAGCTGAAACAATTTAGGGATAGAGAAAGAAAGCCATTTCCATGTTAATGTAAGAGTAGTCTGTGAGACAGTAAGTTACAGGACTAGTACAGGTATGGCTAGTAGTCAGTGTTACTATCTGATTATTTTATAGAGTGATGGGGAGCTAAGGAATCGAGATCTAGAGGACAGTACTGCTACTATGGCAGCTTTCTCTAGCTAAGAAGCAGAATTGCAAACGAAAAGACTGTAACAGCTTAACTATTATTCAAAATAAGCTGTTCACATGCAGCACAGATTAGTGCTTGACTGCATATGACTTTATTTATTTATGATTTTATTCTGTGGGAAATATGTCAAAAAAAGATTTACTGAAGTTCTGCAAGGGAGCACAAGCACTTGCATAGCTTTAACATCTGTCTCCAAGCTCAATTGATAATGGTGACTGCCATTATGGCATCTTCCTCCCCTTTGCACAAGGCCATCTGGGATTTGTGTTATGTAAGAGGATTAGCATTTTTGCTTTCCTCTGTTATTTAAAGTATTTCTCAGAACTAGTTTTTGAATAATAATAACAACAATAATAATTGGGTTGTTTTCTGTGAGGCTTTCTGAAAGGAAAAGTCTGGAATTCTAAAGCTACTGTTCTTAAATTGAACACCTGGCCTTGCCATTTGGGTTTGAATGGGATTCGCTTGAAACAGAATATTTCAAGCTGTGGTGGATAGGACTGATGGAAGTCTGATATCACTGGATAAAATGAAGGATAAAGCATAAATTATCATGAGTGGATCGGTTCCAGCAAGGAAACAATTGTGATTTCCCTTTTTTCCTTTCAGGCCTGATTATTAATCACATTGTTTGTAGGGAAAACCTCAGCTTCAAATCCTATCCCATAAAATTATAGTGGTGGCCAGTAACACTGCCTGTTAAGAGAACCTGATATTTATCATTATCTGACCCTGGCTGGGGTTGTTTATACATTTACAAAAATTTAATTACTTCAGCTGAAATGTCTCATATTGAGTGTCTTCTTAAGATTAAGAATTTTGAAAAGTTCTCATTAGAATATCTGGCTATTTTTCAGAACTCACTGAAACAGAAATCAATAATTTCACCATGAAATAATATAGTGCTTCAGGCATGTCAGTCAAATTCGCATAAGCTGAAGCTAAAAGCATTGGAAGGCAAGATTAGGGAAAGAGGCTGGTGAGAAGGTAGGTGGTTTTAGATCTGTGACAATTTCTGTTTTAACAACAGCTTTTCAGATGTAGCCAGGAATGTGTATTTAAATAATGTCACTCTAATGGAACCCTGATGTGGCCACAGTTTTGAGGTTTTGGCCTTCATCTTTTCCTTAGAGTAAACATGCTAAGGTGAAAAAAAACAACCAAACAAAACCCCCCAACCAACAAGAAAAGAAAAGAAAACAGGAAAAGGAAAAAGAAAAGGAGTAAATTCTGATGCTGAACTTTATTTTTAGAAACACTGTATTAACTATTGCAATAATTAACTTTTCTGACTGGTGTAACTCATACAGGATGGAATAAAAGTACAAAGGGTAGTGTACAAATCCCACTTAGCACAATAAGTTCATAGAGACCCACTAGAGAAACATTATACTGCAGCTAGAGACCCTAAAGACTCCAGAAAAATTAGCAACGCTCCAGTCACTCACACATCCTGACAAGCCCTTGCAGAAGAAACCTCTGCAGCAGGTTTTGCTATGCACCAGTGAAGGGTACAGCATTTTGTAAATGCTGCTCTCCTGTTGGTAAGGGAGCAGTCTAGTAAAAGCAATAAGGAAGTAGTCATAGCTTCTGGACTCAGTGCTGGAGCTACAACTGGGAGAAAAAGAATAGTTGAATGAAGATGGCAATTTGGGCCTGGGAGCTCAGTACTAGTACTAGCATCCTATTGCTGGAGCTTGGATGGGAAACTTGCAGCAAAAGTATTAATTCACTGGAGCAGGCAATGGAAACTGAAACTGGCTGAGGTTGGAGGCTAATGCTGGAACAAGGCACTTGGGCTGGGACACAGAAAAACCTAGAAGCAAGTGGCAGCTCTGCATGTGTCAGCATTTACTCCATTCAAATCTACAAAAAGCCAGAGAACCTTGAGCCTTACCATTTCTCTGCTGCCAGCAATTTTCGTGAAACCTCTAGCAGATTTGAAAGTGGTAAGTACATCAGACTGACTTTGCTGGGTCAGACCACCTAATCCAATATCCTGTCTCCTCCAGCAGTAAATGCCTAGGGAAAAGTACAAGAACAGACCCACAAAGTGTAAATTAACGCATTCCCAGTTGTTTTGCATAGAAGAGGTCTCTGCTATAGGTATAGAGTTTTCAAGTAGCTGCTTACTCAGAGAAGTCAGAATAGTGTCACATGATGGCTTCGCTTCCTTTTTAGCTAGCTTTGTTGAAGAACATTAGGAAACTACACACAAAAGCAGCTGTGCTGATGCTCTGCACTGAAGCACAGGCAAGAGGCATTCCTGAATTGCTGCTTCTTTCCGGCTTTCATCTAACCCATAGCTTTGTCATCACTTGCACCCTTGTTTTCCAGGAGTACCCATTCTCCTTCAATGCCAAAAGCAGACCTGACACAGAGATGAATGTATGCAATGGACGGGCCTGTTGTCTGACAAAGTTAGAAGCTGGAAATAGTTAGAAGCAGTAGAAGTTAGAAGTTAGTGGCATTTAGTTACTGACAAAGTTAGAAACAGTGGCATTTTCCCTGAGTACTTGGACTCTGTCAGTACCCCAAAGACCCCTAAGGTTAGGGAAAACATCTAAAAGTAGCCATTTACTGTCAGTTAGACTAGTCTCACCTTACTTTAGAGGTCTAAGCTTCCACACAACTAAATCTAAATTAGTTATCACTGGCAGCTGTTCTAATCTATGAACCCAGGTGCCTTCAGTGGATCTCCATCTCTAACCTACCTTAGGATGAAAATAATTTGGGAATGCTTGTTTTTCTCTAGTGATTGTAACAGGGACCTGAGACTCAGGATAGATGAATGCTACCTTACCTTGCATTTTTACCTTCTTTGAGATTGTTATGCACAAAAAAACACTGAATTATCATAGCTTGTTCCCTCAGAAAAAAAAAAACCTCTAAGGCACTGAATTAAGAAGGCTAAAAGACAAGGATAAGGAAGTGAGGAAGCAAGAAGGATAAAATATATATCTATAAAACAGCTGTACATTGAATGATTCCTGCCTACCTTACATGCTGAGAACTTTTGCAACTCTAATCCTCTTTGCCATTATAAGTAAACTTTTATAAAGTATAAAAATACCTGTACAAAATTAGTCACACTTTCTTTTTCTTTCTTTCTTTTTTTAATCCTATTTCTTGATTGCCAGCTAGATAAGAAAGTAATTTTTCATGAAGTGAAGTTTCTGATTATCACTATGCAGGTACCATAGACTCAACTTAAAAATATCCCAGTTAAATTTCTTGTCAATTTTTGTCCTATATTCATGTCAACCTGCTAGGGTTTTTTTTTACCACTCAGCCAATTTCCTGGTTATGTTTTGGCAGTGCAGCAATCAACATTTTAAACAGAATCTGCAATAGAATCTGAGGTGACTAGAGGAAAAAAAAATAGAAAAATAATAAAAAAAAAAGAAATTTATTTTAACAATACAGCAAATAACTATGGAATGTTATCCCTCCTGCATTGTTTAGGCAGATATGTAGTTCAGCAATACCATCCTCTTCCTACCCGCACTTTCTTGGAACCAAGTCACAATTCCTATTAAGCCTCAGATTTCAATTCTGTGCTGCAAAATTACATGATTTTTCTGTACAGTATGTTTTCAATATAGAGTATACTTCTCTGTGAAACTTCCAAATTGTCTCCATGCGGGTGGACTCATTTTGCATTGTGTTCCTGGTTGAATGCCTACAAACAACTGTATTCCTAGCTGAGACCTAGACTGTAAGGAAGCTAATCCTTTTATGCATGTATGTTCCCACTTTCTTGTTCGGACATAGCGAGTATTGTTAAGAATCTTGGCACTGCTCTTTGCCTTGACTTTCCATGCAAATCCATGTGCCAGATGTCATCAGAGAGTTTTTTTCCAGCTGTGCATTTTTCCTCATATGCTGGTAGACTGTTATAACAATGTGGTCACAATGTGCGGTGGTAGAGTTTGGTCATTATAGCTCCAGAAGCCTATCATAGCATTTTCCAGTCTGGATTTGAAAGAAGCTTTTATTGCCCCTCCCCATCTTCAACTGGCCTCTTTTCCTTATAGTCATACCACAAAGAGTAAGGTCATCAAAAGATATGAGGGACATTTAATGAGAGGGTTCTTTGAGAATATATTCCACTCTATAAATATGTGAAACTGTACACTTCTCACTGTGAACGTGCTGCAGAGCTGGAGCCCAATTGCTTTTGCTGAGATCTGGACATAAACGCTAATATTTTCCTTAACATTTTGCAAGAGACCATTGTACAAATGCATTGTCCAAATAAGCCACAGGAGATATTAGTGTGCAATCTGGTGAATTCTAGCGTATAGGTAGCATGTCAATATTGTATTTTAACATGCACACTCGTATGTTTTTGGAAGGTAAGCTTTATTTTACAGGAGAAAAAGAAGCAACAAAATTATAATATTATGAGTAATGAATTTCTCTTAAAACAGACAGATATCCTTGGAAACACGGCCACACATGAAACAATGACTTGGGCTGAAAATTTTTTACCACTTTTTTTCCCAAAAGATCACACATAGGTTATTTACCCTCCCTCTACAGCTGGTCAGGGTTGTGATTTTCAGACTGTGAAAACCATTACCACAGGATTTTATTTTTTGTAAGACCTAGCTCTCAGCTAAAGTCTATGTGATATGTTTGTGTAAGGAGTGGGAAGCACAGGAACTAAAGAAATGATAAAAAAAAACCAACCAAACAAACAAACCAAAACCAAAAGACAAAGATTTTCTTTTTCTTTCACTTTGTAGATATGTCAAAATAACCTCAAAAACTTGAACTTAGTTATGGTCAAGAAAAGATCTATTTTATTAATACAATAATCTAATCTGTTCTCCGATATTTTTTTCATGTTACTAGTATGAAATGTTTTCATTTTATTCTGAACTCTTCCTTTTCCCAGTTTTGACATGCTAACCTGTACTGCTGAGACTGCTTAGAGATGTTCCAGAACTTTTTCAGAAAGAAAGGATGACTTGCAACACCTTGCCATCAGTCAAGCAATGAAATTTCTTGCAAGCTTGTGTCTAAAATTGGGAATGTGTGTTTGTGTGTGTTAGGAAGCTCTATTTTGTATTATATCTGGCCTTCTGCATTGAACAGGCTGTAAAATTATACCTATATATCCCTCTTGAAAGCCAAATTATTAAAACATAACTTCCATGTAGTTTTGATTTCAAGATACTGTGATCTGGTTGATTCTTCATTTGGTATTTTATTCACATGATTATTTGTCCTCCCCCTAAAGATTTGTACGGGATTTCAAACTGGAAATTGTCTGATGTGAACTTCCAGCTATTGGTTATTGTTCTACTTTTCTTCTCTAGAAAAACAAAACTTGATTTTTGAATATAAGAATACCTGAAATTTAAGGAGTAATGAAATTGAGATTATCTGGAACCTCATCAACCCAGCAATGTATTTCTACATAGCATTCAGATAATCTCTCATTCCTTCTGAGAAATGAGGGTCTAAACACTTGAATGAAGTCTCTGCAGACTTAAAAAGATAGTGGTTGTGCTTATCTAAACATTCCTACTGTTATAGTCCTACAGATAATATGAAGCTCAGGCACTGATGTAGTGTTGTTCCCCTATTTTTATTCTGTTTTCCAAACTAAAATAAATCATCTAATTTACTCATGCCATCACTTTCCTACATCCAGTGATTTCACTGGATCTTGGTATGTTGTTTCCCTATATATCTATATATAAAACATGCCTATGGTCTGTAGGTTTTCTTGGGTTTGTTTTTTGGTTTTTTGTTTGGGGTTTTTTTTGTTTGGTTGGTTGGTTTCTTGTTTGGTTTGGTTTTGGTTTTGTTTTGGGGTTTGTGGGGTTGTTTTTTTTTTTGTTTGTTGTTTTTTGTTGGGTTTTTTTGGTCTTTGTTTCAGAATTCCCAACTATATTAGGGAACTGTACTGCATTTGTACAATCTGTATCAGCCACACTATAATCTCACTCAAACAGTGGAATCCCTTTTGTTCTCATATATTGTCTTCCATGAAAATATTGACATAGAATATTGAATACCTATAAATGAATTCCTTCTTGATTGTATCCATATATGTTTTCATTATTTAGCCCAGAATTAGATTCAGGCCAGCTAGCTTATGCTTATCCAGGTTATTTCACTTGTCCTTTTAAATATTACCCCAACCTTTTCACTTATAATTTCTCTGCTATTCAAAAATGCAGCAAAACCTAAAAAAGACAGAAGTTGTTTTCATGTCTCTTTTGGGACTCTTGATTGCAGGATTAATTTGATAGACCTAGACCTTATCCTGCAACCAAGTGTTTCTTCAGTCACAGTTGCTGTATAAGTGCTTCCAACATTGCTTCAAATGAAATCAAAATTGCCTTTTTTTTTTTTTTTT
>NDXB01015282.1:55859-68594 GCA_002631895.1 Agapornis roseicollis | reverse complement strand
AACAGGTTTAAAAAAGGCCTTTTTAAAACCCAAAAAAAAAAAAAAAAAAAAAAAAATCTAGCTATATTTGCCAATGCATACCTAATTTCTAGAGTGTTTTTGCTCATTTTTAGAGTAATAGAGATTACCGCAACATTTTTATTAAAGCCTTTCCACCTCTGAGGTGAGTGTTAATATTGACCTGTTGATACAATAAAGCAATAAGCTGGACAAAATGGAGCTAAAAAGCTCTTTGGTTGTTGTGGGAGATCTTTTAATGCACTGAGAAAAGATCACATGAAATGACAGAGGCAGAAATGAAAGTGTAGAAAGAAGGCAGTAGAATTGGGATTGTCTGTTCAAGAAGATGCAACTCTGAGAAGTGTGATCTAAGAAACAGTCAGTGACTGAACCCATTGCATTATCAAAGAAGAAGAAAACCTAACATGATAGATAAATAAATGAATTTGACAGTTTCTGACTTTGAAGAAAGAAATTACAAAATTTCTGAGCTATCCTCTTGTCATTTAATCAAAGGTTATTTTTCATATGTTCTTTTATTTTTAGAAGATAGTGCAGCTAGAAGAAATGCATAGCTATGGTTCAGAAAAATTTTTTAGATTATGTACTATACAAAAAGATAATTGCTAATACATTTAGAAGACTAAAATTTTGTTCATTTAAAAGAACTGCTTTCAGAAGATTGAAAATTGTTACTTTATTAGTGAAATTTTATTAGTAGACTTTTCTTCATACAATTATTGTTTTCCTCCCCTGCTTGGCTCATTCTTATAACCTTTTCCTGCTTTTCCATTTTGGACTTTTTTTTCTCTTAGTTTAAAAAGGTATTTTTTAATTATCTACATTTTCTCCAAAGCAGAACAAAAATCTAGCAAACATGAGGACTGAACTCTCAATCCAGCCCTGTAAAAGTGGAATCATAATTAGGCAAAGTTAGTTTGTCTGTTGCTGGATGTAAACAAGTTGAATAACTTCATTATTTTTAAGCTTTGCCCCTACATTAGAATAATTCACACTACTTCAGGGAAATGACACCTGCTAATTAACCACAAGCAGACAAAGCACTTTAACAACCATAATCAGTCATTTTCTCCTGTAGTTTTAAAAAGATTAAAAAAATAAAGAGAAAGAAAAGATCAAAACTTTTGTGTCAAGGTGTTTCATGAATCATCCTCTTCAAGAAACCTTGCTGCTTGAAGTAGACTCAGACATAATAATTCACATATTTGTTCAGAATAGGAGTTAGTTGAAGACACATGTACACCCCACTGTATTTTACACAAATGCATGTTTGGGACAGTGAAGTGACCTCACTTCAACTAAAAAAAAATACCTAAATTGTTCAGTATGTGTAGTCAGCAAGTTTTTATTGGATGACTCATTCCTAAAGGAGGTTCCTATAATAACGAACCAGTAACTTCCCTAAATTCCCTCCCTTTCCATTGACAAGCCTTGCTTTTGATAAAACATCATCATTGTAGATGTCTGAATTTAAGTAGTATGAGCACTCCTGTCCCCAAATAATTTGTAGTCAATATGCACATGAGAAATAAAAGTACTGGCAAAGGGAAATCTTATTCATATTATACAGTGAGAAGGTGAAGCATGGAAAATAAATCTCTTACACAAAGGTTCGCTGAAAGTCTGTGATGGAATGAGAAGCTAACCCCAAAGTGGTTCAGGGATTTAGTTATGCTTTTTTCACCCTCTTCTTTCACATTCTGAGACCCTGCAAAATTGTTGATTCAACTGTCTTTTCAAGAGTTGCTGTAAATTCTAATTTCTCATTTGCAATAATTTGCAAAATACTTTACATATCCTACTGGGCTATTGCATTAACCAAGAGTGTGCTGATACTCTCCAGAGCAGAGTGAAAAAGTTAAAACTAAACCAATACTCTTTTCCAGAAACAGCAAAACCTTCTAGCTGCTTTCTCATTCACTCAATACCTATGTTGGGTTGGATAGCCCTGCTTCTTGGAACTTAATAGGAAATAAAAACCCTTAATGCTAAAAGTGGAAGACATAAAAGAAAATGGTTTTACAGTAATTATTAGTTAGCTAGCTAAATACAAACCCACAAACTCCAGATAATACAGTCTGAGTTCTACGGTAGTAAGTATATAGAGAAAAATGAGCCCTGGGAAAATGCTCTGAAACATAGGGGAATAAAGTTATGGAAACGTATTTAAGAAATTGATATTGTGAATGATATCCACAAAATAAAAGGGGACTCCAAGGACAAAGGAAAAAATTCCCAGCCTTTCCAGACATATGCCAAGGAAAGTGAGTGTTTTTTGACATTTCCATTTTATGAGTGAGAATGAGGTAGACACTACTATAAAGAAACAGTGAATAGGCTGCAGCGCTACACAGTTTTTCTCCCATCATATTGCTCAGAGCATGCTGGACAACCCTTAAGTTAGACTTTTAGTCCTTTTTCCCAGCTGGCCGTTTCTGGACAAGTACTGATCCCCATAGCTGTTTTTCCAGGTACCTGCATACCTTTTAGCAAAACTTGAGCCAAATTATAGCAGCCTTTATTTAAAAAAAAAATATTTTCTCAGTCACAGCTTAAGCTATCATCATGAAATAATCACATGCTTTGATCAGCCTCTGGAAGAGCTTATAAGATGTGCTTGTTTGAGATGTTAGGAGACTGGAAGCTTTCACTAATCATTAAGGAAAGCGCTGCCAGGAAATCTAAAAGATTCTCTGTGGTCTTTGATTTGAAAAATTCTAATAATCTCCATCACAAGACTTTGTAATCTGGCATGTGACACCTGTACAGGTGAGAGTGGTATATTTCCTTTCTGTGATGAACTTCCACACAGATTAGCTGAGCTGTGTATAACCATTCTGTGTTATTAGCTTTTCCGAGAAAAGGTTAACTATTGCTGCAGTCCTGGAACACTCAAGAGAACCTTATGCAAGACATTACCAAAAAAGCAGCAGGAGAGTTTAAGCCAATGGCTCTGTTCTGGGAACACTAAAGGGTTGCTGTCATTTGTGGTGGACAGTGACCTAGGCTTTGTTGTCATGTCTTGCAATCATCATCTAGTGTCAAGATGACCACCTCTTCTTTGGGCAACCTTCTGGGAAAGTAGCCCTGTTGCTGAGGGACAGAGAGCTGATCTGGTATAAAACATCACTGAATTCTACCTTCTCTCTACCAAAATGTATGCAAAAATATTCCTAAAATATTACTGCTTAGGCTGTAAAGTCTGAATCCTGTGGATTAGGGGAATCTCCAGGCAGCCTTAATTTGGCTTATCTGTATATGTATTGAAAGTTCCTGTGAAAATGTGACCTTGTCCAGTGTTTTGAAGGGACATCAGAAACAGAATTAGGCATATATTTGGCATTTCCTAACATTTATTTTACTTTGTAGGCCAGGCAACTTTCCTTTACTGTTGTATTTCGATCACAGACATATATGCTCATATGAATTTATAATACTGAAAGGAAACTGTTTTCTATGCAGTGTGAAGAAACATCTTGATTGACTTGCTTCTCTGTAATGATTAAAAGACAGGNACTGTTGTATTTCGATCACAGACATATATGCTCATATGAATTTATAATACTGAAAGGAAACTGTGTTTTCTATGCAGTGTGAAGAAACATCTTGATTGACTTGCTTCTCTGTAATGATTCTTGAAAAAGACAGGTAAAATAAAAAGACTAAGGACCTCACAAACTTTATGCTACACCTGCAACTACAGTACTTAAGGGCTCTTAACCACAGCGGGGAAGGATAGAAGAAAACTATCCCAACACAAGCACTCTTGGATACATGCCAAATCTGCTTACTTATTTTCTTCGACCACAGCCTCTTATCAGCTGACCCAGTGAGTAAGTCCCTTCCAACTTCAGAAGAATCTGTTCTTTATCCATTCCATCAAGGCGTGTTGCATGTTGCCATGGCAGCAGTAAGACTGAGAAGGGGGTAAGTAGAAAAGGTGGCAAAGGCAGCCAAAAATAATGTTATAAAGAAGTGGGATTCTCTTTATTAGCAGGTAGGTGAATCTTACCTGTCTCCACCTTGGTGCCTGGGAACCCTGGCTGTGAGAGTGTTTTAAACTCCAAGTGTCAACATGGGATCTGTGGTTATGGGTTGTTACTTTGTGGGGTCATAGGCTTTCAACAATATCTCATTTGTCCAGTCTAGAGTCATCTGTTTCAGTGCACATACCTTTTCTCCACTACCCCTTTATTATTCAGCACCGTATAACACAAGCTGTGGTTCCTCCTTGAGCAATATAAGCTCATTCAATTCCAACAGAGTAGACATCCTTGAGTAGCAAGTATTACTATTTAACAGGATTTCAGAGATTTAATACTTTTCTCTTTGATCTCCCTGAGAGTTCATCACAAGATTATTCCTGGCCTCCTTTGAGGCAAAGGGCATGCACTTTTTGTTGTACGTTTTTGCACACAAAAAGTTTTGATTAGATGACGAAATACAGCACACTGTAAAAGAAATACTTACATCAGTAACTGCAGCCAAACCAACCACGCAACTCAAAACCCACCAAAGAAGCTGGAATCACTGAGGGCTGTAAAAAGTTTAATAAATTAAAGAAAGTGTTCATGAGTTTGATATAACTGCGCTATTTGACATATGACCCATGTGGGATTCAGTGTGTGGCTGGTAGGCTAGATTCAATCAGGAAGTATAATTAATTGTCTCTATGTATTGTTGTAATTTATACATACACACAAAAAGTTGTAAGTACTTATTTTCTCTTCCTTTCTTCTCTGAGAAATCTGCAGTGTTTTATTCACCATGTTATACTATCAACTGACTCTATGGGATGGATAAGGGTGGTAGCCGTGAAGTGGAAACGAGCATGTGTCTCAACACATCGCTTGTGTGTTCTTTCATATAATGAGATATGAGCTAATCAAGATTTACTTTTCTTTTGGTCATGTTATGAGAGGCTGATGCACACAGTCCCTGAGTGCTTCCATGTGAGGCTGTATGTTCCCTCTTAGCTAACATGCAGCTCGCTGTTGCAGGTGGCTGAACAGTGGTTACAACTTAAATTAAGACTTAATAGATGAGATGATATTTGAAATGTGTCATTGCTAATTTCAAAAAATATGATTGTCTTGATGTCATTCCCACCCACACATGCCTAACTTTGTCCATCTATTTCTTTAATCTTGCTTTTTTTACCCTAGAGCAACTTTGTCATCCTCCTCAGCTGCCATCTTCACTTAATTATGAAGGGAACATCAGAATATGTAGGCCCCAAGAAGCTATGAAAAATATAATCGATGTTCTGCTGCAATAAAGAAATAACAAGGCATAATGTGGAATAATCTCTGAACACCCATTTCTCAGAATAGCCTACTTATGTCAATCAGATTACTGTAGTGATTAAAAGAATAAAAATAGGAGCAATAATTTTTTAGAAGGAATCTGGTAATTTGGCTTTTAGGCCTCTTCTGTGTTAATCTAATCAAACAATCAGTGATTAGTTCCTCAGGTTCCTGTAAAATTTGCTGACTTGGTCAATTATATGGTCATAGTACTTGCAGTGTCCACAGCAGGGAAAACGCTGGAGTCTATGCAGCCTGCTTCCACCAGAGGTTTGTCATCCTTGCTGAATCCTTTTTCTCTGCTGGGCAGTGCATGTGCCGGCACCAGGATGAGGACACACCAGATCAGGAAGTTACTCTGCCTGCCTGCTGAGATCCCACCTGCAAAACAGCACTGCAGTTGACACTGCTCAACAGTTCTCTGAGACAGCCACTAAAATTACCTTAACACATTGCTTTGAAACCTATTGAAAATATACTACACATGCAGCAGGCTGCAATAAAACATCCATCCTGCTCCCTATGCCCTAGTCCCTGTGGAAAGAGCGCAGGCACTTGAAGGGAGCTGGAGTGCTCCCAAGCAGTTGCCGTGGAACACAGTTGCCCTGCGGTGTAGATACAGCCAGAGCTGCTGCAAGTTTGGAGTAGATTTGCTTCACATAACTCAAGGTGTCAGCTCTTTAAATCTCAGCAAGTCATAACTGGCACTTTAAAGAAAATAAAAAGAGTTTACTGTAATGGGAAATAAGTACTTTTGGACTGCAAGTTGAGAAAGGTTGATAAAAGTAATTTGGGATGAGATCACTTTCCACCAAGCATAAATTTGGCTGTATGGAAGCTAATGACTAGCCAAAAGTGAGAAAAGTGTTAGACATTGAAGTGTATGCTGTGCTTTGTATGCTATTATAGAATAATATCAAATTTTCATATAATATGACTTTTTATTTATGAGTACATAAGCTTTAACAGGTATGTGCTTGCCCCACTTAAGACCTGAGCTTTTCTTGTCAGAATGTCATCCCCTCTCACACTGTAGTTGTTTTTGAAGGATACTAATTAGTTTACAACACATAGAGTCAAATTATGTGTATAGATTATATATTGATTTAGGTAGTGATTTAAGAAGTCAAGATTCAGTTTTATGAACACAAAATGTAATGCCCAAACTTTTGCACTCTTTTTGTATCCTTTCTGAACACTTTCATATTTTGCAATTTCTGTTTCTCAGTGCAGCTAAAAGATATTTGGTAATAGCATGTGTTTTGTAGCTTCATCTTGGAAGGATAAAGCTAGATATATTTTAGAATGAATAGGTTATAGAATTACATT
Source organism: Agapornis roseicollis (assembly GCA_002631895.1). Lineage (NCBI taxonomy): Eukaryota > Metazoa > Chordata > Aves > Psittaciformes > Psittacidae > Agapornis > Agapornis roseicollis. The sequence continues at coordinate 61,938 of NDXB01015282.1, read as the reverse complement.
TTATTATTTACTCTTGAAATTGTACAATGTTGTAGGGCCTAGAAATTTAAATAAAGCTTTGAAAGATCTTAGATTGCTTTTTGGGATTCACTGTAATAAAGATAAAAATAAAACCAAATACATTTCTGTGAATGAACCCTAAATATAACAGATCAACAGACATTACAGCTTTTGCAATCTCTATGGCTATTGAAAGGACTTCAGCATCTTGAAAACCAAGATCTCTTAAACAATTTAGGTGAACAAAGTCCGAAACATTAGAACAATACAAACAAAGCAAGAAAGAGACAAAACCTTCTTAATAAAGATAAAACTGCAGGAAAGAAGCAGTGCCCAAAAAAAGTACACTCGATTGATTTGTAAGAACTTTTTTTTGTTCAGGCTTTCATTTCTTTCAAAGAAACAGCGTGTGCCTTTGTCAGGTGTTTCTGGATGCTCTGCTTTGTTACTGAAGTATTAGCAGACTGACAACAATCAGCCCAGAGTGGATTTAAAGTACTGCTGTTTAAACATCCCCTACCCCTGTACATATTGCTCATTCTGTATGCTGGAAATGGAATACAAATTCCCTTTTCTTGAAAAGTGTGTTCTTAACATAAGCTAGATTCCTGTTTTTCTGATTTGGAACATCTAAACTCTCACTTCATGAACAGTCATGAGTCAAAAAACTGAAGAATATTATTGGCACGTTCTGAGTCATATTGCTATTTTAATATCTACATATTACACTTGCACAGATTCTCACAAGAGAATGAATTACCTCCAGTCAAAAAAAGAAAAGAAAAAAGAAAAAGAAAGAAAAAGAAAAAAGACATGCTTGATGTTTTCCTAATCTTCTAACTCAAGCTTTATATAAAATCTTTCTGAAAATGCATTTTTGATTACTAACAGGTTTTCTATAGCCATTAAAATAAATGTGTCTAATGAATTTGTACAGGTTACACAGAATTTTCATTTGTCTAGATTTACTGTGTCTAGATACCAGGAAAGATGAAGAAATTCATATTGGTTACTTATAATAAGGTAATCAGGCTTTAATGAAAATCAACAGTTATTAGATAATCAGTTCAGCCTGCTGACTATTGGTCTGTTATTGCAGGACAAGAATAATTAAAAGGGCACTTAAGGTATGGAAAAAATGGCAGCCAGAAACTGATGTGCCTATAGAAGTCTCCAAACGACAGACATTTAATAGTCCTTTATATGTTACTATAGCAACACACTTTGATAACTCATCTGCCCGCACCATAGTAAAACAAGGGGCACAGGGCTCCTCAGAAAGTGCAATCTCCTTTAAGCAGATCTATAAGCATTGCAGATGAACAGAACTCTAAACATTCCTCCATGAATATTCATGAACTAAGTTGTTTTTTGTTGCCTGCCTAGTCAGCAGTCACAAAACACATGGTGTGTGTTGGCAGCATCTTGCCTAGGTAGAGGGCTATGGACTGAGGCAATGGCAGGAACCAGGACCTGTGAGGCTGACTGACATTTCCATCTGTAGCGAAGGCTGGTAATTAACAGGAAGGAGTGTGCCTGCAGCATTGCACCATCTGCTAGGGAAACGGCTCAATAAGAAAGGAGCTGGATATCATCTCAGTGGTGGCTCGATCTGGTTCCGACATGAGGCTGGGCATCTGTTAGCTGAGGAGATAGGCTATTAGGAAATTCGACTGGGAATGAACAACATGGAAAGAGCACTCTGACCTAGCCCATAAAAGCATCTCTTCAGAAATGGTGTCTTTTTATCTTACTTACACAAGTCTTCTGAAAATGGTTTGCTGAGGGACCATTATGGATCTGTTTGAAGTAACACAATGGTTTCAAAAATGCTGCTTAATTCCAACATGAAATTCTTGAAATCAGGATACAGCTGTCATCTTTTGACAATAGAGCTAATTTCAGAGTAAGGATATGAGGTTAAATTCCTTCTGTTGTTTGTTTTTTGGGGGCAGGAAGAAAAATTAACTTGTAGCTATCGTATAGGTTAACTCTCAGAACACAGTAAATCTGGGATACTGAAATGGAAAACATACAGAGATGAAAGCATAAAACCTTGCCCTATTTTAAATACAGGACTGTGCAAAACACAACAGTCGAAAAGAACATCAATGTATATTTTTTGTGTGCATATATACATGTAGAAATATATGTATGTATACATAAGTTTCATAATAAACTCTTTTTTTCTGATAGGAATATAAGTAGCTTCTGGTTTGGAGAAAAGCATATTCAGAGATTAGTTTTCTACTTCAGGGTGTTAAGATAGTTCTCTGTGCTGGGAGGTTGATCTACGTATCCAGTTATGTAATTAAAAAATATTCAGAATGCAAATAGTATTATTAAAAGCTTTTAAAACATAATAAATTATGGTCTCTGTGGAAATGACAGTCAGATGTTCCTCAAGCCTCTGTTAATGTTCAGATTCGGCAAAATTTGGGTAAATGTCTGGTTTTGTCTGTTGACATTCCTGAAATTCTTTGTGTGGGGGACAATTTTTGAATCCTTTTTCTCTCTCACCCATAGTGCTGAAAGCAAGCATGTCCTTGTTGTACGTGTAGCAACATGCTCTGTTGACATTGTCATTGGTTACATCACATCAGTGCCTATGGACACAAAGCAATCTTGAGCTGTGTTTGTGCACCTATGAAGTGCTGAGACACCTACAGAGTTGCCATAACTTAACAAGTTGAACAGTGACAACCACCAGCATGTGTTTTATTTTCTATGTATGGCAAATGTGACACAATGTGATTTAGCATAACTCTCACTGACTGCAGGATAAAGTAACTTCAATCACGTTGCATTTGCAGCCTGAGAGCATGTATGGGTACTATAGCTGGGCTGCTGTTTGCTCAGACTGTGGTAACTTGGTTGCATGACAAACATAAAGGTGACTTTAGTCATCTGTGTGAGTTTTCAAGGATTTGTCTACAGTCAGTGAACAGAGGTAGCGCTTCCAATGGACAATTGTGGTGTTCCAAGGAGCTGATATGACTGATTGTATGTCGAAATTAACCCTGACACTTACCTTTTAAATCCCCATCCTAATTGCCATTCCCTGACATAGAGTTCATAGAAATGTTGACATGCACAAATAACTGCTGGGAAAATGGGCTCACATCAAGTACCCTGGCAAATAAACTGAATATCCGGCAGAGGCAAACTATTTCTTATTACAGGAGCTTACAACATGGAAAAGAAAGGTGGTATATCTCAGAAAATGACAGGTATTTTGGTCGTTGCATAGAAGTGTCTGACAGAAAGGAACAAAGTTTTACTTGCATACATTTAATATTTTGATGTTGCGGATTTTTTTTTTTCATTTTTTCTGTGTTTCTTCATTGATTTTAAGCTATCCTCTTTGAAAAAAACCAGTTTTGTATTGTTTTCTGGAAACACTGATGAATATTTGGCTTTTCCCCATAATAGGAAGTGACTTTCCCCCCACAGAGGTTGTACAGCTGTATTTGTATTTCAACTCTATTCCTTTTAAGGGGAAACAGAAACTCAGTAGTGTCTGCTCTCCTAGGGACTCAGTTACCAGTTATGTGTAATGCAGTTTTTATAAAAAACATTGTCAAAATGTGTGGTGTGAAAGACTGGAAGGCTGCAGTCTAGGTTGTAGATATGGTCAGGATATGTAGGCTTTCTGCTACTGTTTCTGTCAATACCTTTTACAGGGAGCTCTGCAAATTACGGTGTTCATAGTTACTCTCCTTTTAAAGCATTCCCTACTCACAGAACTACAGGCAACAATGTCCTTGCAGCAAAAATCAACAGGCAACTGGAAAAACAATTGTTATGAACTCAGGGGCTAATCAAGCAGAAATCACCATTGTCTATCCTCAGCAATTGAAGGCTGACAAGTGAAGGCTGATCTACAGCCAGTGAAATGGGCAAATCTTTTTTCTTCTTTTCTTTCCTTTTTTTTTTTTTTTATTTTTTTTTTCCAGTTTCCCAAATATCTATTTTCTTGACAGCAGGTTCCTCACTGTTCAATCAAGGGCAATATGTCTTCAGTCAACAATTTTTCCTTTTTTTCTTTTCTTTGTGTATATGTGTGTGTGTATAACACTGTTCTTAAAGCTCTTTGCAGCTGGTTGTCATCTGAACGACTGCCAATAGCCTCCAAGAGCACTGCCCCCTCCTGAACACATCATTTGGCTCTCTGAGATTATTTACTAGTGAAAGCTCTGCATGCATGGAGTCAGTCAGATATAGCTCTCGGAGGAAAGAGCTGGGTGTGGTTGTGGCATTTTGGGAAATGCATTAGGAAAGGAGACAGAAATGCCATTTGGCAAGTGACAAGTTGTGTCCTGCTGTTGTCTAAAGCCATGTGCCAAGGTAGGGAAGCCCAAGAAGGCCCAGAGGGAAACAAATTTCTGATGAGCAGAGTCCTAAGACAATGGGTAGTTTAACTATGCTTGCATTTCAGCATAGCCTTTTGGCCAAAGGATTTCCTTGAGGATGGGGGAGTTGAGAGGATGCTGGTAGTGGAAAGGGAATGATGAAAAAGTGTTTTAAACCCACAGAGGGGTTAATTGATTTCAGTGGGCTTTCTCTTAAGCCTGAAATGTTTACTTCGGAGTGAAAATTATTTGAAATATACTGCTGTAATTGTTTAGTTTGATATTAATTGAGAGTAAGTGGATTCAGTCCCAGAAGATTTCAGCAGTGTGCTAATAAGAACTCATTTAGGTATCATTGCTAAGAGGCTGAGATTCAGCACTGAGCTATTAAACCCACGCACATATACAGTTCCAGCATTCAGTTCCTATCTGCAAAAGTATCTTACTCTGTCCAGTGAAATGAGCACAAAACTTGTGGGTCCTGACATCATCTTCAGTGCTAAACTTGAAAGCATTCTCCAAGGGAAAGATTCAGAGGTAACTTGGAAGTCAGATTTGCACTTCCATAAACTGAAACAGGAGCCACCTATTCACAGCAGCTCACAGTGCACTAAGTTGATACAAAAGAAGAAAAATAAATATTATTATTCACTATTTGAATGGCATTTGCATGTAGAATCCTTTCAAACTCATCCAAGGATGCTGAGTCAAAAAAACAAAACTGCAGTTCAGAACAAATGAGATTCTTGCTGCCTTATTAACTCTATGGGATAAATATGAAAAACTGGGTCTATTATCAGATAACACATAAAAGATAATAAGTCCAGCTACACTTCTTGAAAGAGTTAAAGTTCTGCTTACCCAGTATTGAGCACTGTTTTTAAAAACAGTTCCAGAAAATTATGAGTTTAACTCAAAGGAATGGACGTGAGGAAACTTTAGGCAATGCTGATTTGAACCCAACGTGAAGACCTCCCATAAAATGACTTAGACTGGCATGATTTCTCCTAGGTTCGAACTGCACAGACAATAGGATGGGCACAAATCCAAGACGAGGGGCTTTCTTCAGATTCGAAAGTCTGAATTCCACTTAGATTAACAAAACCTTCTGAACTCTCCTTCAAAAAGGCTCTGAGCAGTTTGGAAGGGCAGTGTGAGCTCTGGGCTCTGCCGAAGAGGGGAGCAGTGGGGGCCCAGGGGAGGAGGGAGGCAAGCAGCATGGCAGGATGCTGCAAACCAGCGATGCATTGGCAGAGCTGCATGGGGAGAGTTTGCACAGCACCTGCCTGCGCCATAGCTGGCTCTAGCCAGTGTCGTTAGCCACTCATTTCATAAACACTAAAGTCAGCCATACAATTATAAATTAAATATCATGAAGGAAAAGAAAAATCCCCAATGTAACAGAACAGTGAAGGAAAAAGGATGGTATTGTGCAAAACTTTAAAATACTTCAGCTTCAGCATTGATGCCTGGCCACTGCAGATGCAGAGAAACAGTTTGCATGCATAAAGGCATTTAACTGTATAGAGACGGTACCCATATATGTACAAAGCTTCTAGTGCTACAGAGGATGAAAAGGGGAGGAAATAAAAGCTGAAGGTTCACTGTATAGTAGGGACAAAATGCTCAAAGGCCACAATTTTTGGAATGTGTTGAAATCAGTGTGATTCTCAATATTCTTAATAATGAAGAAAAGAGGTTGTTTTTGTTGTTTTTTTTTTTTTTTT